>JANHFX010023236.1:68257-120593 GCA_027560015.1 Chloroceryle amazona | reverse complement strand
TTATTTATTTATTTATTTTATTATTATTGGAAGACTACATAAAAAAGACATTTATCAGTTAGAATTAATGAGACCTGACAGCCTGTTTCTATAGAATATTGATAGACAGGAAGCTGATATTCTTTTCTGTATGCAGACTTCCCATGCATCCCACACAGTGCAGTCTGATCAAGCTTCACTACACGGATGTGTAGCACCTGAATTCGGGTTTTTTTTAATTAGAAACTATAGGACATGCAACTACAGTCAATTAAGGAGCTTGTTTAAAATATGATCCAGATGTTGCATGATTAAACCCCTGTGATTGTCAGATTGTCCTTTGCTTCCACTTTTGCAAATGCAATTATTACTAGAGGGTCACCAGGACATGTGATATGCTTAAAACAAGCACCAGGAATGCCACTCTCCACTTACACTCCCATGTTTATGCAAAAAAACACCTCTCCCAGGGCGTTCACATTACTTTCTCCTTTTCAAAACAGGCTTCCTTTGCAGAATACAGATTTTGCACATGTTCCATGATGAAAAGCTGGGTCAGTAATCCCTGTGCTGTGTCCAGTTATTTAGTGTTGGGCTTTCAGTCATCTATTGGAAATCCACCGAGAGATGGTTTGTCATCTGGTATTGTCTTTGCTCTCTTCCACAAAGACTTGGTCTTTGTTGTAGAGTACTTTGAAGGCTAGAAGTGGAAGGTGGAAAGATGTAACTGGTGGGGAAAAATAATTTTGTTTTTCTGAAGGTAAAGGTTAATCTTTCAGTTTGACACCACCTCTGCATACAGATTATTGCTCTGTGCCTGGAGGTACTGTGGGAAAAGAGAAAGTCAAGCTAGGTACATTTGTGCAAAGGAAGACACAGCATGGGTATACAAGAAGGGAGTTGTCTATATATAATGTCTGCTTTGTTTAGAAAAGAATAAATAAGAAACTCATTAAACAAAGTTTACTTCCATGAATTCTGTACTGTAACTATAAATCAAAGTTTTTCAAGGACTATCATGAAGATATTGTTAACATTAAGGCCAGCGGTGGAAATAGTCAATCCAACAGCTGCCTTCAGAAACAGAGTACTAGCTTGGTAGCAAAATGGTTATAACCCTATAATGTTGTCGTTGTTTACATCAGAACACACTGAAACCTCAGGGGCTGCTGAGATGGCGGTCAGTGTGGCCACCTAGGGAAGAAGGTTTTGCTCCCTGCAGTAGAAATTGCACTTCTCATGTATGGGAGAGTGAAGTCCCTCCAGCAGCAGAACATGAACCTCAGGTAGTGGTGGTGATATGTATGACCTGGGTAGGAGGTGATTAAACAGAAACGTTAGTCTTAAAAACCAAGCCTGTATTTAGGAGATGTGCCAGTGGGTGATGGAAGAGACAGTGTGATTGACAGATCAAGGAAAATAACATGTGAGCTGGGAAGTTGGGACAGCATGCAGGCTGAGCAGACTACACAATACTCAAAAGTAAATATATTTTAAAATATGACTAAGACAAGCTTATTTCAAGTCTAATATATTCTGTCTTACAGTAGACATGTCAGATCAGTAGCAGATCAGTGTCAGTGAAAAGCCTGGGGATTGCAGTCATCAGATCTTCCTGTGAGGAAGTGCCAAAGGTTCCACCACACACTGGCTTGCTGTCAAGAAGATCTGAAGTTCCTTTTAAAGTCTGTGAGCGTGTCACAGAATAAGACTGATCTTGAGAGGAGTAAGAGATGAGCTCATCTCCTGGTGTACAGTGGTCATCATGGCCTCCAGGGACAGGGCAGGAGCATTGCAGGGTGATTTCTAGACAGGAAAGATTGCTTCTGCAATGTACAACAGAGTCCCAGCAAGACTCATGCTAAGGAAGAGTTGAAAGGGAATGGAAAATACTGAGAACAGCTTTATTGGTCTATATCCTCTTCCCCTCACCCTTTGTGCGTCTCTTGTTTAGTGTATGCAGAAAGAGGACACTGGGATTGGCTCATGGGATGGTTTGCATGATTGCTAGGACTTCCCTCAATTAACTCAGTCCTGAAGTAGAGCAAGCCTTCATCAATAGCTGCCTTTTCTTGATTTGCAAAGCACCACTGGTGAAAAATGAGATATAGTATGGGTTGAATTGCTCCAATCTATTTCTACTTTTAACAGTTTTCCTTCCATTTCCAGCTCCTGGTTGCTTGTTGCAGCTGTGTAAGCTGAAGAACAAACACTATGGTAAATGTCTGTTCTTTGTGGACATGAATAAACTAAAGGGATGAACATTTCCAAACCTTTCATTTTAGGTTAATCATAATTTTATTACTATTCAGTCATGACAATCTTTTCTACATTGCCAATATCCTTATGTACCTGCTGTTACTAGAAACAGACACAAAGTTTTTGCAGTAGTTACCCCAGTGTTAAATGCAGAAGCATTTAGATTCTGCATCCCTATTCAATATTCCTTGGGTATGCACCCTGGATTACCATTAGTACTCTGGCTATATTTAACATTAACAGATCATGACACAGAGGTTATTCGTCCTTGAATTCTTTAAAATCATTGCTTCACATGACAGAAATACTATATCCTGTATGTGTATTGTTTATTATTTATCTTACATATATAGTCTTATCTGTCTGCTTAGACTAACCTATGTACCATTGGTACATGCCAAGGCTAATTCAGGTCATTCTCACTCAGTGTCCTGTTCTCTCTTTGTTGTTTTCTATTCTCCCAGTCTCACTGTCATCTGCCAAGCTCAGCATTAATTGTTTTATGTGCTTTCCCTGGATCACTCACAAAATGTTATATAGCACGGGGTCAGTAACTAGTTTCTGTAATTGCAGTAAAAGCACGTCTACTTTGTTCTGGTTGTCTCTTTACAGTTACCCTTAGAAATCTGCTACTTAATGTATGCCATGTGTGGGTTATTTTAATTCTAGGTTTTGTTTGTTTGTTTTGTTTTGTCTTATTTTTAATGAGATTGTTGTGTGGTATCAAGTGAAATGTCTTGTAAAAGAGTATTACTGCACTTGCATTATTGGACTGAATTATTTTGTATAAATATTTGAAAATCGAAATTTTCTGATGACCTGAAGATTTTGTGAATTTGTGATCAATATTGAGATCAATATAACAAAGAGTTTAGGATCAGGGAAATTAAAAAAAAAAGTCAAAAAGTAATTTTTATATATATATATATACTGAATATTTAAAATTTGTGTCAAACAACAGTGTAGTACCAAAATGTGGTTTAAAAGAGGTTAAGAACTTCTTAAATCATAAAGAAACTTTCTGTATTGTATTCAATGAGATATGATGCAAAATTGTTCATTTTTTTTTACATTGGTAAGAAGAATACTGTCTCATACACTTTTGCCTGTCAGAGTTTGTTTTTCAGGCTTTACAGTTTTATATTGGGTCTGAGGCTGATGACTGATAGTGCAGGAACTTAGAAAACTATGATAAAATATTGTTCCATATTAACTTTCAGGCAATATTATTGGGATATAAGCTAAAAAAGACCTGATAAATGAAATACAACAAATTAATATAGCATGGTCAATAGGAGTCAATAGTAAGGTGAAAAAGGTAGAGGATATGATAGACTATCTCGTCAAGCTTGGACCATTGTCATGGTCTGTTCTGCCATATAATCATTGTGATTCATTTGTCAAAAGCCAATTTAAAACTTCCTGATGTCTGCCCTTCATTGCCTCTGTTGGAGGGATTCTTTCTGCTCTGATGTGTAAGCCATCAGATTTTCAGTCCAATAGTATTCACATAGAGCTTACACGCTTTTGTTACTGTGCCAATACTGTCATTTAGCTTGATAGATATTCTGGTGTATTTTTAGAGATCAATCATGCTCCCTCTCGATGATGACTTTGATATGCTAAGCAAGCCTTTCACATATCCTCTGTAAAGGAAGCTGCCTCCTCCACTGATTGTCCCAGCAATCCAGCCCTGTATCTGTTCCAGTTTTGGCTCGCCTTTGAAAACAGATGGTTCAACTGCATAGGCTGTTCCAGATGAGGCTTCATCCTTATTTAATAAAATAGCATTAATGGCTTACCTATCTCCTGGATACCTCGTTTGATGTGCCAGAGGACTACATTTGCCCTTCTTCAGATGAGTTTGATGATTAAGTGGGTCTGATGTACTAATCAATGCAACAGACTACACACTTGATCAAGTGATTCCAGTCCCATGTTTGCTTTGTTCCATCCTCTCTCAGATTTTACAGTTTTATTAAAAACCTTGGTATGGAATATGCAATTTCATGTGGCAATTCTTCTGGTATTCTAGGCTGGATCTATTTGGTCTCTCCAAAACATAACACATTATTTATCTGGACTTTGGTCTCTGCTGGTGCAGATGATGGTGATGGTGGCAGGAACATGATAGAAGCCATGTCATCAGTCTAACTGTTAGCATCTGGGATGATAAATAAACACTAAAGAGACCTATGAGCTGAAAATGAGGAGTAATGCTTGTGTCTAACTAGGATAAGCAGACCACATGAAGAGTTTACAGCTGTAGTGGCCCATGTATACAGATGAGGTTGTTAAAATAATTGTCTAGGGGTGCATGTAGTTCATGCCCTGAGGGAAGTGGAGAATTTTTTCACATGCCTGTGTCTGGCTATGACTGTCCTAACAAAATGAGGTGTTTCAGAAGGGTTTGCAGTTTCAGTCACCAGGAGCTGCAAGGCGGGTATCAGACCACGGGTAGTGGTCTGATAAGGTGAAGAACTTAAACAGAGAAAACACCTGGAACTTTAAACTGAAGGTGCTGGCCAATATAGAGCTTCCATCCCTAGCAAAGGGAAAGTGTTGAAAGGGAAAGCTTGAAAGGGAAGTGTTGAGATCTGCTTGGATGAATCATCCTCTCAAAAAGAAGTAAAGGGGAAGCAGAGGTTAATAAGTAATTGCAAAGGGTCAGCAATAATTCAAAGTCAGAATGAAGGGATCATGCCAGTATTGATTAATGTGGAGCAGTGTAAGATTTGGCAATAATGAGGCCACTGTGCTTAAACTATAGAAACTGAAAGAGAGAAGAAAATGAATGGGACTAGTCACCTAAGGATCGAATTTTATATGACAATTTTAAGGATTAACCGATATGTCCTTAGGTGAATTGATTTTGTCTCAGAGCACAAGGAAGATGATAAAGCACAACACACTGGCAAAGGCAAGAGGAGGCAGATAAGGAGGAGGGTGTGAGGGTGGAGATTACTCCATCTGAATGACACACAGTTTGTGCTCAAGTCTGAAAACCAAAAGGGATTCATCTTAACACTGGAAAGACTGTTGCATTTATTTCCCTCTAAAGCATTTATTTCCCTTCATTCCTTTTGACCCTAATGAACAAAGCACAGATCTTAAATGTTCTTTTCTTTAATGAGAGAGAAAATCATACCTTTCTCATTCAGCACCATATGGATGGAGTTTTTAGAAGGTTTTGTAGTTATTCTAGTTGTCCCCCACTGGTGTCTGTGAAGAAATGCCTATAGGTTTCAAAGGCAGCAAAATCAGGTCAATGGTAAACAGTTTGGAAAGTCTCACCTTGTAAGTGAATAAACACGAGGATATAATTTAATTTTAAAATGAGTAAAGGTCTTTTACTGAGCATGAAGTGTGGTTCCATAGTAGAAGAGATTTCTTCCACATTTATTACTTCATGATCTGTGGGATAGACATCATCTACTCTGCTAATGGTTACCTTTGCAGCACTGATCTCTGAAGAGATCAGTCTCTCTGAACAGAGACCTGTGAAAGAATCAATGTGATCAGTCAGAATTATGTCTTAGGTTGGTAATGCAAAATTTCATACTGTGGCACATGCCTTTACTTAGACATTTTCAAAACACAGTTCCTATTTTACTCATTCTAATTGAAACTAGGCTAAGTAAATCCCATGACTGCATTGTTGTAGAACATGATTTCCCTCTCTTTTTCTTTAGTCATAATTTTTGTCCTCAAAAATTCATCATGCATTATGATCACAAGAAGTATCAATTCTACAACCTCCCAGTTACATCTCAGAATATGAAAATACTTAACACTTTGCTTGTATGAACTCCATTTTCCAGCAAGACTAATAGAGACAGCTGGCTTTGGTGTATTTTCATTGGGTCAATGAACCTCTTCGGTTGAGGCATTCAGCTAAATATTTTATTAGAGGTTGAGTCCTCTGCAGCTTCCTGCAGCTTCACTCCCTTCAGGCTAATGAAGTGGGTAATCATTGGGTAATTGCATTGGAGATCCTCCTCCAACACAAAGTTTCATCTGATGCCCAAAGCTGCCCCAGAGTGTGTTTTGCTGGAGGCCCTCTGATTTTGGTTTGTAGGGCTTTTTTGCCCTTTAACTCTTTCTTTTTTATTTCATATCTTTGTACTTTCAACCTCTCCCCTTCCTGTCCTAACTTTGCTAAGGAGCTCACCAGACTGATCCTATCTGGGTGCCAGATGAGTTTACAGACTTGAAGCATTTAAGTGGCAATGAGCAGGGTCTGCTCCTTGTCCAATCCCATCCATAACCCTTGGCATAGTCTTCCTATTCCTTCTTTGTATGGGTGGCTTAGAAAACAGCACCTTCACTGTGTTAACCATCAAAAAGTAGTTATTAAAAGTCAAAAAGTGAATTTCCAAAGCATTGTTTGGTCTTTTAAATGGACATCACCCACTGACTTCAGAAAGACTTTAATAACCCTATTTCTGTGTAGCTGCACCTAGTGACTGACTTTAAACACCTTAAACACTGACTGTAACCACCTGACTGACCTTAAACACCATCTGTTTTAGTTATACACCTTGCAACTGAAAGAGATTTCACAGTATAAAGGAGTTGGCATGGATGCATGTCATCACATAGTATAGCAGAGGGTGTAAATTCACATACTAAATTTCACAATAGTACCTTATTTGCGTGCCTGAAGTCAGATATCTTAAAGGGGCTGATGTAATTTTGCACACATGTAAGTTCCGAGCTTAAGTCTTTCTAAATCACTACCAATTGCACCACCAATTTCAAAAGCTGGTTGCACCACTGCACCAATTAATTGCACCACTAATTTCAAAGCCTGAGGGCTCTATGTTAGGAGAGCATTTGGCAGAAATATACATAGTCCAACATGTATTCAGTTTACTCCTGAATGCCCTGAATACTTACAGTCATAGGTGTGGTTGCTTGCTTGTTTTGACTGTACTATTTGTGCACCTGATAAAGCAAAAACTGGGAAGATTCACCTTTTTTTTTTTCCTAGTGGTGGCACTACACCAATAAATAATTATTTCTCAACCCCAAGTTCCAATGCTACCATACTGAGCACAAGTATTGGCTTTATTGTAACTTCTGTTAGGGAAGAAGAGAATATTGTGATACATTTGAGCAAACAAAAATCTGGAAAGACTTCTCTGAAAATGAAATGATTACCTGATGAAAACTGAAATATGTATCTTAGAACAGTTCTGGTTGGAAGAGACCTTCAAGATCATCAAGTCCAACCATTAACTCATCATTGCCAGGTCACTGCATCTCCACAGCTTTTAAATCCCTCAAGGGATGGTGACTCCACCAATTCCCCAGTCAGCCTGTTCCAAAACAACAGTTTCAGTGAAGAAATTTTTCCTAGCACGTAAACTTCCCCTCCTACAACTTGAAGCCATTTCCTTTTGTCCTTTCACTTTTTCCTTGGGAGGACAGACTGTTCCCACCTCACTACAACCTTCTTTCAAGAAGCTGTTGAAAGCAAGGTGTCTCCAAGCCTCCTTTTCTCCAGGCTGAACAACCCCAATTCCCTCAGCTGCTCCTCAGAAGACTTGTTCCCTATACCCTTCTTCAGCTTTGTTGCCTGTCTTTGAACGCACCCCAACCCCTCAATGTCTTTCTTGGAGTGAGGGGCCCAATCTGAATCAGTATTCAAGATGTAGTCTCATCAATGCTGAGTACAGGGGTATGATCCCTGCCCTAGTCCTGCTGGCTATACTAATTCTGATACAGGCCAGGAAGCCATTGGCCCTTTTCGGCACACTTCTGGCTCATGTTCAGATGGATGTGATCCAGAGCCTCTGGGTCTTTTCCTGCTGGGCAGCTTTCCAGCCACTCTCCCTCAAGCCTGTGACGCTGCAGTAGATCAGCTCTCTACTGTATGAACAATTTCTTAAAAAAGATGGAGTTTATTGTGAACTAGGAGGCAGCACTGGAAAACAACTGGATGATCATGGATGATTTGGGTCCTGGTGCTGGGCAGATTTTGTGATGATGAAGTGCGAAGATGTCTATATTTAAGGCTTTGTTTGGGATGACAGCTACAGAAAAGGCCAATCAAACAGTTCAGATTCTGATATGTGGTTTTTCATGAAACTGGACAATTGAAAATGTCAAGATACAGAAATTAATTTGGACTTATTTGCCATATGCCATCTCTATCTGTAATGTAACAAATGCATGAATTGCTCTGCAGACTGGATAATGCACAATCAGGTTTTTAATATGACATTGCTCTGAAGTCAACATCCATCCAATAATTCACTGAAATACTCCATAGACATGTTTTCTTTTCAAGCAGTATAAAGCAGAATCCAAAATAGTTTCTGGTAAGAACATGCATTACACTGTTATGTCCCACGTTTGCAATTACAAATTGAAAGGCTTCTAGCTAAAGCCTGCAGACTGTCTTTATGAAAACCACTTTTCATGAGGGATATGGTCTGACAAGGGAAACAGGTCAAGCAGCATGCATTATCTCTTCAGAGTTCTCCTGAGTCATGCTTTTAATTTAATACTAGCTCTATTTACACCTCAGTGATTGATTTTTTGATTAGGAATGTCTGATGACTGATGGAAAAGTCAATAGTGATTAAAAAAAGAAAAAAGGCATAAGGTGGCTAACAGTCTCCCTAACTTGTCCATAATGACAGTAAATGCACACAATTTTTAGCATATGTAATTATGGATCTCTACTCTGAATATCTGGCTTAGCTGGAAAAAAAATGGCAGGCAAATTATTTATCCTTTGTGACAGGGCCTGATCTAGGAGCTAGTGGGCAGGCACAGATGCCCTTTCTTTCAAAAGGAATCATATAAAGTGATTGGCGGGGCAGGGGGGTGTGAGCAGAGAAAGAGTAAGACAATGATTTTTGGGGTTAAATTTGCTCATATTTAAGCCCCACAGAAGGTGGTAGGTGTGTGCTTTATGCATTGTTCTAGACTGGGGTTTACACCCAAGTGAAAGCAACTAATTGTTATAAATCAATTATATAGAGCTGTTGTGTTAATACCAGCCTTCTCTCCATTTTGAGTACTCTCGGCCATCTTAAAAATCACTTTGAGTGTTTACTGTGACATTCAGAGAAAACAAGTATATGTCATTGGCCTACAGTCAAGGGAGTTGTGCGTGTAACTCACTTACTTCTGTAGACCTCTGGTTGCAAAGACAAATGAAAAAAGATAATTATCAGAAAATGGTAAACATTGCTTGCTGGCTTAGTTTTGGCATTGGGTGGCTCAAGAATTTTTATTTTATCAATGAATAGTTCTAGTCTGCTTAAAAAAATAGGGATGGGAGAGGTGTGGAAACTGAAATACCAAGTTCACCTTCACTCCCCTCTGACAGCAACCCCAGCACCATCTGCATCTGCGTTGCAATTAGACAATATTCTTGGTCTAGACCTAACTAATGATTAAAACCAGACCTGACCTTCTTGTCCGAGGGAGAAATGAGTTAGCCTTTATTAACTTGCAGTTACTAATTTCACAAGTTACAAAGGAATCATTGATGTGAAACTCTATTTTTAGATTTTAGACGGTAAATGTTTTCCAAGACCAAGATATACAGGGTGCAGCAGAGTAACTGTAGCTGTTTCTTTACTGAGTATTTAATTAAATGCCTACCTTCAAACAGAAATAACTACAGCCACTTTGCATGTACCACATGAAGTTTTTATCTCCAGCCACTTAAGCCCAGCACTACTTTGGTGATTGCTCACTGCCCATAGTGCCCACAGCCACCCTTGGGGATGCACTTTGGCCACCACACTGAAGGCCTATTATGGCTGTGTTACAGCCACCTCATCTTCTCCTTTTCCCCACAGAATATGTTGAGGGGCACAATTCTGCCTGGTCCTGAGGTACAGGTCTACCACAGAGATCAGGTATCTAAGCTAAAATTCATCCAGCACTCCAGATGGAGCAAGAAGTTTTATAAGATAACCCTGTTTGTTCTGGAGAAGATATCTTTTCTTGGACTTAAAGTCCATGGATAGGGTTGTCCCATCCTTTAGATACTGTTTATAAAGAGACTTCAACTGAAATATGCCTTTGGATTTGTAGATTGTGAGTCCTTAGCACACCTACTCAGCAGCAGATATCCCACAGGTCTAGGGCTACAGCATTCCCCAGGGGATGTTCTACTATACTCAGGTGAATGTGAAAGTACACAGTTATAAAGAAAAAACAAAAGAAACCCCAGAGAGAAGAGCCATTTGACAAGAGCCATGTCCAGATCTCCCAATATAGGAGACTATATTTAATGTTCCCTTACCAAATACTAGGCTGTGACCTCTGACAGGTAACTAAATTTGGGCATGGGTAGCCAGTGCTGTCAAAATTAATGGCTTTAGTATCCAGATATTTCCACTGTCCCACTACTTTCAAAGAGTAGCTTTCATGTCTATTTTCTAATGGTCATTTTGAAAATCACAAATCACAACCTAAAAGTTAGAGTGAAATGAAAGTTGCTATCTTAACTGACTCTTTTTAACATGATAGAAATATACTGTACACTTATTACCTTTTTTCTTCCTTTTTTTTTCTTTTGAAGCATATAAATAAATCCATAATTAATAAATTGCACACAATATTTTAGCTCTTACATATGAAAAAAAATGGTGCTGCCCAGTAGAGACTCATGCTAATGCAAAACACTTGAAAGACTTTCTGTCAATATTGTTTAACCTGAGAAACTTGTATGACAGAGTAAGTGTCAACACCTGCTTGAAGCCTCATTCTTCAGTTATTCTCAGTGATGAGAAGAGGGTGCTTGACTGAAATTCCTGTCAGACTTAATCTGGAAAACAGCCCATGAGCACAGGGAAGGAGAGAGCCTGCCAGTCACTTAGTGCATCAGGTTCATGGCTGTGCCGGCACACGGAAAGGGACCATTAGTTACTCCACTTTCAGGGTGGCATGAGAAGGAACAGAGGAATTTGACTTCCTCAACATTTTAACAAATCTTCTGTTGCTTATGTTACCTTGTGTTTCACTGTCACTCAGGTTGTCTCAGTTACTTTTTCTCGACGATCATGGTTTAGGCATGACAAATTTTCACTTGTTCTCTTAACATGTTTTTGAGTTTTGGGAGCTTTCGTTTTTGCATGTTGGAAAATGCCGTCTAAACTGTCAGACTGAAGAGAGCTTGCACATTCCCGTGGCTGAGCCTCCCTTCTGGCTGTGATCCGGCTCCATGTGCTATGCAGGTGCCTCCCTCCCTGCCTGTGTTTCTGTGGGAAGGGAGCCTGTACCCTCTTCTGGGGCCTGAATTCCCTCAGAACTTTACCTTCATTCAGGCATCTGATCCTCCTTGCTATTGCAGGCTGAGAGGTAATGCATCTAAAAATGCAGCTGGTTATAAGGCTGTATCAAATTGTTCTAATGGCATCTTCTGTGGTATCAAAGCAGAAAAGAGGCAATAATGAAAACTGAAAGTATAGCAATGGAGCTGAGTTGCTGTGTATAAAGTGAGGGACAAACACAGAGTAATGAGAAACAGAGTGGCCTGCAAGGAAAAGCAAAACAATGCTTGTACTATGGGGGGAAACATGAGAAAGGCAGGTAAGTTGCCAGATGTATGAGTTCATTGCAAGCAAAAAAAAAACCCAACCATTTTGCGAACAGTGACAGAAACAGTATGGAAGTATTTGCCAAGTGGAGAGCGACAGTGAGAGCTCCTTGGACAGTATTGTTTTCAATGCTTCCCACTGTGCTTGGAGCCATGAGGAGCAGAGAAACAAGATTATTTGTCCAGCTAAAACTTTGGGTTGCATCAAGGCATGGAATCAAGCATGCTTCACACCCAGCAGTGGCTTGACTGCTGGCTTAATGGGGTTTAAAAACCCCGGAAGAATTCTATTAGACATGTCCTCCCACATTGTGGGAGAGGAAGTCCTGTATTCATCACTGCATGTGCTTTGTATGGATGAGTGGCTAAGGACAGTGCGTGCCAGTATAGCTGTGTCAAGCAGGTGTCACTAATTGTATTTGAAAGACTCTTCTTAAAAGAAACCATTACCTCTACCTTCAGCAAACAGTTAAGATTAGAGGAACAGTTAAAATTTGTCATTTATAGATGGAGTCCCAACTACTTTGTAGTCCTGCTGATGAAACTGCTTGTAACACAGACAGGAGTGTGAGTGCAGGGACACAGGAGTGGATGATCAAAGCAATTTCAAATGACGGATAGATAACTGAATCAGAGAATCATGGAATAGAAGGGGTTGGAAGGGGCCTCTGGAGATCATTGAGTCCATCCCCTGTGCTAAATCAGGGTCACCTACAGTCGGTTGCCCAGGATTGCTGCCATGCAGGTTTTGAAAGTCTCCAGAGAAGGAGACTACCCAGCCTCTGTGGGCAGCCTGTTCCAGGTTCTGGCACCCTCACAGTAAAGAAGTTTTCCCTTATGTTGAGGTGGAACTTCCGGTGTTTCGGTTTGTGCCTTTTGCCCCTTGTCCTGTCACTGGTCACCACTGAAAAAAAGTCTGGCTCCACCCTTTTGACACCTGCCCTTTAAGTATTTATAAGCATTGATAAGATTCTGTCTCAGTCATCTTTTTTCCAGGCTAAATAGCACCAGAAAAGAATAGGTAGATAATGTGAAGATTTAGAGCCAGTATGTGAGTGTCAGAGTATGTAATTCCTATGCTCTGAAGGATAAAAAAACCCACTGTCATGCACTTTTTCCATATGGCCCCTTTCACCAGCTCTTAATACATCCATCTTCTGATCTGAGTGGTCAAAAAGGAATAAAAGGGACAGGTTCAATCTACTCTGTATTATTTTCCATAATCTTAGAAGATTTTGCAAGTTTCCTTATAAATCTGCATTTTATTTACCTGAAAATGATTATCTCCTTAACAGCAGGCTTCCTTATTACACTAGCACCACACCACATGTGCCTGCTCCTCCCTCCCTCCCCTGCATTCATCTTGGAGCTGTGTTGTGTAGTTTTCATGTCAGCCCTCATCAGCTGCATTTCTTCAAGCATCTTTCTTTGTTCAAAAGTAGTTGCCTGAAGTGTGCAGTGTCCAAGCTGTTACCGTGATGTGTCCTCAAAGGACATTGCTCTGAGCTGCTCTAGTCACTCTCCGCTTTCATCTTCTGTGCTGTCAAATTGTTTTCACCCGTGATGGCCCTTGTCTATCAAATGTACTCTCCCTGTAAATACCCTCAGGCAGGAAACCCATTAGTAGATGGACTCCATGACCTTCTCCAGAAAGCACTGAATTTACAACTGTGTGTAGTGTGCAGAAGTGAGGGAAGCTTTATTTATTCTGCTTTGTTTTAAGGTCTTGTTTTCTTATTCGGGGATAGATTTCTTCATGACCAGAGGGAGGAAACATCTATCTGGGTTGCTTTCTCCACCTGCTTATCTATCACCTTTTAATTTAGTACCTGCTAACAAGAGGGAATCTGTATTTCAGGCACTGAGCACTGACATAGAGTGCTTCTTCAGGCAGCCATCTTTGAAGTTCTACTAAAACATGGTGCTAGGAATGGAGTGAAGCTCCTTTCCATTACAGCTGGTGGAAACAAGGACACTGCTACATCTGAGAAAAGCAAGCCAGCTGTGGGGATGGTTAGCAGCAACCTGTGCTCTGCAGCCAGGCTGCCTGCACAGGGGCAAAACACAAATGCAAAGGCTTGGACAAGCCCATGTGTGCACTTGTGTGCACGGCAGACAGTGGGAGGAGGTAGTGCACACACATCCTTCCCTTGGTTCATCCTTGATGTGGGCACCATCTTCAGCCACGCCTGTCTCCTTACTGATGGTTGCTCATGTTTTCAACCCAAAGGTCTGATGGACAAGTTGCCTATGTTCCTGCTGCTTAGCTTAGTCTGATTTTTACAGTGATTAAGCCAACGTTGCCAGCATGAAGTGAGGGAGGCTGATGTGAACAGCTCTCCTGGCATATTTTGAAGGGGGGTGCAATGCCTAATGAAAGAGCTGTGGCTGATCCACCAGGAATGGACTGTTGCTGGGGGAGCAGGGAGTGCATCTTCTGTGTCCAGCAAGAAGCGCTCAGAGCAATGCAGATATGTAGGTGGAAAAGCCAGTGAGAAAGGCCACAGACAGCCAAAGCCACATTTGCAATGCTTCCATAAGGAAAAGGGCAAGAAACAAACTTCAAGAAAGAGTCCTAGCTGGAAAACATTTTGGAGTTTTGAACGGAAAAGTCTTGTCTCCTGCTGGTTGAACACAATGGGGGAAGGGAAATAGGGCTTTGCACATTCTCTGCAGAAAAATAGGAGTGCATCAGAGAAATATCTGATTTCTTCATCAATTACTTCTCCTAATGGAAACAGTATGTCTGTCCCCAAATTCTGGCTAGCTGCTCAAATAGAAATGGGTGACAATGCTACGGGATCATCCCACAGAGCCAGCTTCACCATGTAGCTGCAGAAGGATGCTAATTTCATGTTCTGTGCTAGAGAGGTTTGCTTATCCACAGAGAAGAAATATATATTTTTTTTAACTCTTTCCCCTATTGCTGTCCTTTGGGAATCAGACAAGTTGACTCCTCTGAGCGAGGGACCATTGGCTGTTGTGGCCTCCTTCCCATCATCAGAGCAATGACCTGGCTCTCTGCTGCTCTATGCGATACCGGATTTAGCTTCCTTGTGTGTGTACAGGGATCCCAGTCCTGTGTGCTGTGCAGATATGTACCCTTTGCATATGCAAGCACACGGGAATGACTGCTCACTCCCAGTGCAGCTGAGCAAAGGGTTTCTAACAGTGCACTGCACAGCAGCAGTAAGGATTGTGATAATACACCTATCTATCACAATGAACTTTCAAAATAACACCCTTATTAAAATATGCAATGCATATTCAGGGAAGCATGACAACCTAGACTGTTTTCTGTAAACTCTTGTGGAATTAGAGGATTTGATGACTGGTACTTTTGTTCAAATGTCCTCCTCTCCTTTTCCACAATACTGTATGAATTTCTGAAATATTGACAATAGTGTGTTACCTTTAAAAAAAAAAAAAGAAAATAAGAAAATTTACAATTTAAACTGGAGCAGACACCACTGTGACAAGCAGTTTGTTCTGTTGCCTGGTCATAGATTTCTAAATTGGGAAGTATTTGTAATAGCTTGTTGACAAGACACACATGCTTATTAGGAGAGAAAATGGTACCTAGTAGCTTAATCTCGCTCTCTGCAGAAGCAGCAAAAAGCAGTCAAACCGGCAGCAATGCAGCAGCAGAGGGCATCAGCAGCCTGTGTTGAAAAGGCTGTAATGATGGGAGCATTTGCTAGCAGAGCTTAATGGGACAATGATGTTTTAACTAGTGGATGGAAACCCTGAAAGCATCTTTGTAACCGTGACAAGTCAGTGTGGTGAAACATTTTATGTTGCTGAATTTTCAAAAATAAAATATAAATATGGCAAACAATGGCCTGGCACCAGAATACAGCAGGCAGTATCTAATGGCAGTGATAAAATACACAGGTCTCTTTGCTGTGACTGCTTCTCCAGCTGAAGCTGAGGGGTTCTCTCTGGATTAAACAAAGCCATGTGCTATTTACAATGTGGTTTGAGTTTGTGCTTGCAGAGGTTTGCAGTGCCCCTGTGGAACAATAGCTCACTGAACGGGACAAATGTAGAACAGCTTATGAACAATGAACAAACAGTGAGAGGGAGCTGGGTTGTTTTCATTCTCATCCAAAATCCAAGGCAATCGGTTTCTTAACGGAAAATAAAAAACGTATGAAGCTGCTGGTACATTGTCACCAGGCGAGCAACCATTCAGCATCCTGGAAATTGAATTCAGATTTTTGGGAAGGTTTTTGGACTAGTGGACTATTTTGTCAGAAATGGAGAGTTCTAAAATGGCTGCAGCCCGAAACATTTAGAAGTCTGCCCCATGTATCCAGCTCTGAGTAGAGAAACTGAGGAAAACAGAAACAAAGGGGATTGGTTCATTCCTGTGCCATGCACGCTTGTTCTTGCATTTCATATCCTCAAAATAAAGCCTGACCATTTCAGAATCCCATGTTCCCCCAGTGAGACTAGTTGTTCTCTTGCAGCCTGAGGGCAGGTTTTGTCATCTCTACAGAGATGAAGAACCTCAGCTTGTATGTGAAAGACAGCAAAATTCTTCCTGAAAGTGGAGACCTTGTCCCTTTGTTGCGATACATTTACCGTAGGAATGGGAGACAGTTCTTCTTTTCCTTCTTTTTAGACTGCATTTCAGTATGCAGGGAAAAGAGGGGGATTGTGAGAATATTGACCCCAGTGTAAAAAGATACAAGTCTTAACTTTTTGTTTTAGTGTTGTTTGTATTTCCTCTAATTGTAAATCTCTTAGAAACTGATAGTTTAACTTCAAGGATGTTGCTCAGTGAGGAAAAGTAAATGAAGGTAAAATCGTAGATGGAAGTGAAATAAATGGTGCCTGAAATGCTAACTAAATATCTTCACAGTTCAAAGGGGCTTGCAGAGGCACATGCATTGCCCTTACATTTCCTGTCCCAGGATCTCATTTGTCAACAGTTTCATTTCCACCAAGGCTGAGGGCTGGTTTCTCAAGAACTGTGGGTGTCCAGGGAGAGCAAAGGCAGTGCAGTGTGGGAAGCTCAGTTAACCTTGTTTGTGTGTACATCTGCTGCCTTGCTTTCTGATGTCTGTTGGCAAACAGAGAGCCACCACTCCAGAAACATCCCCTTCATGGGGCTAGTACAGAGGCTAGCTGTGACAGTTTGGGATTATGCCAAGCAAGCTGTTCAGTCCAGGCTATACTGTTTCATTCCCCAAGACCTTTTATGCCAAGTAGAGCTTAATTTCACACTCTCTACAAGTATCTTGCAACAAGGCTTCTATTGGGCTAGCAGAAACAGCTCTCTTCCAAGTCATTAGCTGACCATCAGCATCATCTCCACTTGAATGAGTTTCTCTCACAAGTTTTGGGCTGCCACAACCTGCTCCTGATCTTTATCTGCTTGACTCAGCCCCATCTACACCTGTTAGAAGAGGGTCTGAAATGCTTCACATGTGCAAGGGCTGTTGCATTGGCACTCAGATAACACTCATGATTTCTGAGGTGTTTCATCAGGAAGAAATAAAGGAAGATGTATAACCAGCGGCTGACAAAGCATGCCAAGAGTTGCTTCTAAATTCCTGTAGATCCTCCTTAGAAAAAAATTACATCTTCAGGGCATGTGCATACTTGATTACTCTCCAGATACAAAGAGACCTTCAGTTTTTTTGAACACATGGGAAAGATTATGTCAGGGTGAAAATGTGGGCCTCACTGAAGCTGGGAATGAAGTAGAGCCCAGCATATTTTCCAGAGGTGTGGATAAGTGAGAAGATTTCACACAGTTCATGTGAGTTGTTACCTTTTATCTGTGCTGGAAAGCAAAGTGCCAGTAAAATGGATGTGCTAAGTTTAAACACTTTTCCAGAAAGCTGAATTTATCCAGAGGGGATTTCTTTTCCTGGAAGTAACTTTTGGAGTAATTCTCCTTCTGCTATTATTGCAGCTGAGCCTTCTTCTTTCATTTGGCCATCATCTTCTCCCAAGTAAGTTCTCTCTGAAGACTCTCTTAAAAAGTTTTCCCAAATGGAGCTCTTCAAGAGAGACTTCCCATAGATAATTCTTGCTCAATGGGTATGCTTTTCTAGTGGGTTGGTTAGTTGGAATTGATCCTTCTGTGTAAGTTAATGTACTGAGTAGAAGAAGACAATTTTTGGCCATGGTAATAAAAATAGAGGTGAAGCAAAATCACTTTCTGCGTTATCCAGGTTCATTTGACTGCAGGGTCTGGCAGAGGAACTCAGGTGGCAGGGTATTTTACTGCAGTGCTTCTGAAGGGTATTTCATGTTGAGGTCTGGGAGACTGATGTTTCCTCTTTCTCTAGCAGCACTTGGGGAACAACACTCGACTTGAGTGTGACACAGCCCACAGCTGGGAGAGAAATCTTCATTGACAGCTCATTTATTTGTAGATCACTCTGTCAGGAAGGCCACAGCAAGTCCACACAGGGGTGTATTTGCATGATGCTCTTTCATGTTTTAATGTAATCAGCCAGCCAGAAGAACACTGGAGGATGTAGATGCCTCCTAAACTTTGGGGGAAATAAATCTGTCTCCTGGACTTAAGCTCCAGAGCAATAACTGGAAGGTGGTAACAGTCTGGAATACAGAAGAAAAGGATAAGCTGAACAAGGGGAACATCTGTATCTCTGATGAAGCTGCTCTCCTCTCACATTAAGGATAGTGCATGTTTTTAAACTATGGATATTTTCTTTGTTAATTATGATCTCCCACTTTGAGAAGCAAATTGGTTTTATTTCTGAATTATCAAGATTGACACAGGGTGTGCCCTGGAATATTTTTAACCAAAAAAACCCGAAACCCAGGAAAATTATGAAAAATAAAAAAGAGAAATAAATCACAGTACCCTTTGCATTATGCTGGCCCACTATTTTTTTTTTTTCTAGAAACAACATGGATTTTTTTCTAGAAACAAATGGATTAGCACATAATGTTGAAATATTGTGAATATGCTGACATCTCATTGTTTTGCTCAGGAAGTAGTTTGTCATTGTTACAAAAAACGTAACATGACTATTTCAAAGTTAATTGCGTATGTTGCAACAATTTTTAAAATCTCAAGTAAACCCACTGGTCAATAAACTACTGTATCTCCTTGGATGGAGGGGATTTTCCGTATGAGAGTGGGAAAACCTCCAAATAAGCAGTAGGTATTTTTTCAGGGTGTGGGATTAATGGCATGGTCATGCTCAAAAAAGCCAGGAAGGAATATTGGGAGAAGAGCCTGAGCACTCTTTGCAAGGAAGGAAGCTGGTAGAAACCCCCCTCCTCTTTTCAGACCTCATTATCTGAGAGGGCAGCTCTGGATGGGATTCAGGAGGCAAATTTCAGCATTAAGGCAGTCACTGAATCTGAGCAAAAAGGACATTTCAATGTGATGCCATTGCTTAAAACCCCATGACCTAAACACTGTGGCAGTGGGGAAGCAGTCAGACATCACCCTGAGAAGAAGGTCTCTTTCACAAGCAGTGGAAGAAGTGATCCTGAACCCTGCCTTAGGACACGTCGCAGTGGAAATGGTGACCACTGTGTTTTCTGTAGTTCTGATAGCAAAGCTATGGGTCCAAAGGCATGGAAAGACATCTTTTGTGAAACCACTCCAAGCTTACAGGAGACAGGTGTAAACACCTGAGTGTTGTGAAAGATGAGGTGCTTGGACATGCCTAGGAAGCAAACTGTTAGGGAAGTTAGACGGTTAAGGACTTGGGGTTAAATGGCAGTTTCCTGAATTCCAGGGATTTTCAACAATGGTAGTAGTTGCCCGAAAACTCCTGGAGGCATCTGTATCTCTGCTGGGAATCTCCCCATGTGATTTTAAGTCACTGAAAAAGGACCCGACTTGAAGTATTGGTTGATAGATTTACCCTTTGTAATGAAATTCTCAGATGAATGCAACTCTTCTTTTGGTTTGGGAACAGCTCAGAGCTCATCCTGTTTCTGCCCGTGCAAGAGCTGTTGGAAATACCTAATGAAAAGGTTCACTCTGTGTGGCTGGGTTCATGACGTTGATGATCACTGTCACGATTTCCCATGGTTTGCAGCAGGTTCCTTACAAGTGCTGGTGCACAGGCTCAGTGTGATCCTCCAGGTCCTGACAAGTGGCCTGGAGCACATGTGTCTCTGGGAGAGGGCAATGAATGGAGCTGGTGCCAGTGAACTTGGCCCCTGCTCATTGGGGGGAATATTGTTGGAAAGGCAGATGTGAGTCCAGCCTCAAGTGTCTAGCTGTCTTCATGCTGCCTCTCCAGAGCTCTGCCAGGACCGTGCAGAGGGCAGGAGGCTTCCTGTCATATCCTGGCATGGAGCTGAGACCCTGCTCCCTTCCCATCTGTCATAGGTTAGAGTCAGGGCAGCCCTGTAGACCTACAACAGATGCTCTCTGTTAACCCCCCTCCCTCCCCAAAGGGGAAGAAAAGGGAATAAGGGAGAGAGACTCAGTGATTAGAGAAGGGAACTAGAACAGCTTTCATGAAAATTAAAATAATAATAAATGGAATATATACAAATATATAAAAACCCCAGTATTGAACCCAACCCCCCTACTTCCCCTGATGGTATTTACCACTGATGCTGTGGAGCAGGCACTGGGAGAGTCCCAGACTGGGCCCAGTAGCAGATGGGAGCTGTGTTCAGGAGCTGGATTCCGGAACTGGATTCAGGAACACACTGATTTGGATCAAAGACAGAATGGACAGAGTCCTCCTCAGATGCCAGTCAGTGATGAAGTGAGGAAAAAGATGGAAGAAAGACAGAGAAAAGCTGAGAACTTGACCCTCGTGATCCCTCAGCTTTATACCATATATGCCGTACGTGGGCTGGAATCCCTTGTTGGTCAGTTTGGGGTCACCTGTCCTTTCCGCTTCTCCTGCAGGTGCGACTTTTTACTTTCTGCATTCCCAGCGTGGTGCACAGGATCCAGCAGTGGCCTTGGTCTGCACGCCAGCCCTTGGTAGTAACTCTAACCATGGGGCATTATCCCTGCCAGCAGCAGACCCTGCCTGTGAAAACAGGCTGCTAACTTCAGACAGTGCAGTGAGTTAGAAGAACTGAGCTGAGAAGTGAAATCACTGAACAGAATTAGTTCTGTTATCACTCAGATCAGGACACCCTCCCTGCTTGACCTTGTGTATTGCCTTCCTTTAAGTGTACAAGAAAATTCTCATCCTGTACCGTTACTTTCCTGCTTTTTCAGGCATCCAAATCTACCCGTGCTGAACCACAGGCACCCTTTAAAGTGTCAAGGGTGTGCTACTTAATCCTGTAAACACCTTGGTTTCTATTATACATTTACTCAACTGGAAGCAGCAGTGAATTTGAAACAAGATGATTTATGTAGGTTTTCCTCACTCTTCCCCAAATAAGGTGTAACTCTCTTTATAAAAGAGAGCATGTTTGAACCATTAAGGTGGGACTGTGTGCTCCTGGAAAATACCAATGCTTAGACATCAACATGAGTGACTATGACCTAGTCACTTATTTTCTTCATTTGCGGGGAGCATCTGAATATGTTCCCACATCCCCAGTGAATGCTCTAATGGTTGAATTATTGGTTATTCAAAGTGGGTTTCTCTCATTGTCTTCTGGCAGAGGTGGTCTGCTCTGCATAAAAAACATTAAATCCCATGACTAGACATGTAACCTTATGGCTACAACCCAGCACATTGTTTTTTTTGTGTGTAGACTTGCTCCAATAGGCAGGAAAAACAAAACAAAACAAAACAAACAGAACCACAAACAAACCAAGAGACAACTGGGTTCTCACCTGGGATGTGAATTCAATGATACGCCTTTCCAAAACGGGCTCATGTGAGTATCTCCCATCCCTTTGGATTGCTCTAACCCCAGATTCTTTGAGCCTTCAGTTTCTGGACTTTTCACAGGCAAAATCATCTCTGAAAGAGTTCTCTGTCTTCATGGTCCTGAAGAAAGAGAACATCTTTCTGCCCAGAGAGACTGCAGGACTTTCTCATGGAATCTTCTTACGGTAGGCTGTACATAAAATATTTACATTTGGAGAGGAGATACTAATCTCTGGAGAGGATAAAATGGAGGTCACCCCATCACTGGAGGTTTTCAAGATACAATTGCACAGGGTGCTAGATAATATCATTGAGGTTCCCCTTCCCAAAAATGGTTGGATTAGAAGATAGATGTTTTGAGGTTCATTCCAACACGGACTGTTCTGTGATTCTGTGATAAATGCATTCAGAGAGATAGGATACTCACTAGTTGGAGCTTTCTTAACTTTTCCTGCAAGTAAATGGAGAATTTGGGTATATTATTTGAGCTTGCAGTTAATTTTAGGATGCTAAAAGACTGGCTGCTGTAATATCTTGTAACGTAAAGCTCTAAGGCCTCCTGGATGTACAAACTGAATTAATTCAACTAACTCCGTCAGCATATACTGATCCTAATTCAATTGCCTTTTGTGGACTCTCTTAAATTGGTTTACAGCTGCTGTCTTCTGGCACACATTAAATCAGAAAGAAATGTTATGTCAATAAATAGGCTTTCCTTCACTGGAGTAATATAGCTTTCAGGAGGAAGACTGTTATATGCTTTTTCAGTGCCTAAGAAAACAGAGGTCTTACCTCTATTTAAGTAATAATTATAACATAAAATTGTTTATTTGACCACATTTGGCTAATTATTTCCAGGCTGATATACATAGATCTCTACAGCTTCCCCATGTGGATAGATCCCGGATCACAGGGCACTGATTCTTCCTTCAAAAAACAGAATACTGATAGTAAATAAAGGATAACATATATAGTAAATGGTGGACCATGAATTAATGAATTCCTTTCCTTCATGTAATTGTGTGTATCAGTGTGGTTATCAGCCCCTTTTGTGAGCAAAAACCCATTTATGGGTAACAATAATACCAAACAACAAGTACCTGTTCCAGAGAAATGGCTACTGAAATAGCAAGTGTTGAGGATCATGGGTTTAGTCTTGTACCAGTCTGAATTTCTGCCAGTTGACTTAATTAGGTTGAAGTTGGAGGTTTGAAGTGAAAAAAAAATGATATAATCAAACTGTGATAATAATATTTAACACAGTATTTTGGGGGAGTTTCTGCTCCTACTTAGGCTGAAATAGGTGACAGTAGTTTCACAGACTGAACTAAAAAATTGTAACTGACATCAAAGTCTGTTTTCATACTCCATTTCTATTCAAAATGTGGTGGAAATGTTAATGAATTCCTGTCCTTATGATTAATAAATATAAACCTTTCTCTGTTACAGAAGCTAAATGGATAAGGAGACATCAGTGGGAGGACTATCAGACCATGGACTAAAAGTGCCTGTGGAAAAGGTGGTGGAAGAGCTGTACTGAAAATCTCATTTATCTCAGTGAGCTTGGAATTTTTCATCTCTTCTTTCATTCTGCTTTAAGAATAGTTGGACTGTGACAGTAAGTTCTTCAATTAGAAATATTGTCCTTCCAGTTTTTTGACTTTTCTAGTATCTCTTTTGGGCTTCTGGATGTAATTCTTCAATTCAAAGTTAAACTGAAAACAATGCTTTAGTGAAGTAACACAGGCAAAAAATATACATGAAACTAGAAGCAGGCATTTTGCTTCTCTTTGGTGGCTAGGAGTGGCAGCGAAAGTTGAAGGCAGTTTCTTTAATAACATATTGAAATGCTTCTACAGTTGACTTTCATGATAAAATAATAAAAAGATTAAGTAAAGAAGAGGGCAGCAATCTTTCCTTAAGTGGAATGTTATTTTCCTGATGAGGTAAACCTAACTGACATCAAGAATATCTTAAATCTGCCAACTACACGCTGATATTGGCTGGCTGTGCCTTTCTTTCAGCCCCTGCTGTAACAGAGGTTGAAGTCATCTTCCATGCTTTCCATGTTGCACATGGGGATATAAGTAATAGCAATAGGATGAAAAAGAGAAAGTGGACCTTGTCTAGTGGTGGAATGGACCTGTAAGGAAAGTATTGAAATCCATATCATCTGGGACATTTAAAACTGGATGTTATATTAATATAAGCACAGCATGCCACAGCTGTCAGGAGGTAAGTGAAACATTTGTCCCTGTGTACAGCTCTGTGGCATCACTGAAACTCATGAAACAGGATCACATGCCTAAGAAGATTTGTGGTCTCACTAACCCACAGATGGCAGCTGATATGGTTGGGTGGCTTTGGAGATCAGTGCCACAGCACAGGTACACATCTCATTGGTCTAGATGCATTTTACATAGCCAAACAGATGAAACAGGGCTTTTGTTTCCCTTTACAAAGATGGAAGTTATTAAAAGGTGTGGATGTAGGCCTTGCAGGATCATAAAACAACAATAGGCAGATAGTAATTTATGCATCTTCTGCGAAGCCAAGAGGGCTGTAAAAAATGATAGATCTATCATGATAATCTAACTATGGGAAGCAAGAGATGCAGGAACACTGTTCCTTCTAGGCTCCAGGAATGAAACTTTTTTCTCTTAGGAGATGATCTGGCCACTAAGCAAAACCTTATAGTGGCTACCCATTTTGTTTTAGAAGTTTTTGTTTTCTTGCTCTTTTTTACTTTCTTTTCCTCATTTTTTTTTTTTCATTTTTATTTTAAACCATTTTATTTTATTTCTAAGGCTTCAGGGACTATTCTGTTTGAGGAGCTTGCCTAGAGCCTTTTCACATAGTCGAATCATGTGGAAAATTTATTGTCATCAAAAAAAGGGGTGGGGGACTGGAGGGAGAAGAAAAAAACTCCAAATCGCACGAATTTTCTTCCAAACATTTTTCCAGATTTATTTTTCTGCTTCAGCTTTCATGGGAAAATCCCTCTGTGTGGTTATACATCTATTTTAGTGTTTTTACTTGTCAGAATTTTGTTTTTGTAGCTGCTCTGAATCTTTTAGCTTAGAAACTTTTATGCTGTTTGTTGATGGAGAAAGAAACGGAATTGGAAATTACAATGATGTAACATTCAGAGACACTGCAATTAAAAGCCCAGCTTCTCTTGTTGCTAACGATCACAGCAAAGATTGGGGTTATAAAGACAGTGGTTGTGACTCCCAGGCTTTATGTTTTTATGTTTATGGCTTTATGCTCCAGCCAAGAGATGATAGTTCATCTATCAGCTGGCAAGGAGTGTCCAGATCCCCCTTGAGAGAGCTAGCACAAACCCAGTTTTTCTGCAGTGACCTGAGACATTTGTATCTCTCTGTTTTTCTGATAGCTACCTGATGCAGTCCCAGAAGTTGAGGTAAGGAGAGGAATAGGGGAGCATGTGGGAGGGCAACTGCTCCTGAGTCATCTGAAGAGTCTGTGTTGTAATTTATTGTTTTCTAAGGGTTTCCACAAAGGTGCAACCCTGGAAGAGAAGAAAACTAGGTTCAAGCACCGCATATTGTAGCTGGACATCAGGAAGGCTTTTCTTCTCCATTTTTTTCTTGCAGCATTGTATTGGGTTACCCAGAAAATCTGTGACATCTTCATCCATGGAAGTTGTCAAGAAGTGGGTGGTCAAAGCTACTTTTGACCTCATCTAGTGGTGGAGACAGTTCCTTTTGGAGCAGGAAACTAGAAACTCCAGAGGACGCTTCCAGCCACTAGGGCTATGACTGTGGATAGGCTTTAAAACAGAAGGGGTGAATTAAATACCTCTTCTGGCTGGAGATATTTTGGTCATTCATTTTGAGCTCGGGGGAAACTATCAGGCAATCTTCAGAGGCAAACTCAGAGCATGAGTTTAATTCAGTCAAGAAAGGGAGGATATAGAAGACTGCTCTTACATGGATATGTAACATGTGCTTAGGTTATTTTTTCAGCTGGACTTGACTTACTAAACAACCTGTTAAAATGGACAAACATTTTTCACACTCTGGCATATTTTTAACCTCACATGAATAACTGAGATGAATGCCTCCATTTTTTTTTCTTTTTTTTTCCCCTAGAAAAAGATTAATATTAATTAATGATGCCATTATATTGATGTAAAAGCATGAATATGACTCTTTCCATGGTATCAGATGCCCAAATTTAACAGTAAGAAATACTGACGCCCTACATTCCTGCAGTTCACTGCAGTGGAAAAACTTACACTGACAAAGACAACAACTGAAATTTTCTGAATACAAATAAATTTACTGGAGGAGATGCAAGCAAGCCTGGGCGGCAGTTAGAGAAGAATAGTGATTCACAAATTCTGTCAACATTTTTTCCTCTGTCTCAGGGTCTGGTCACAGCTCTAGTACAAGAGTGACTATATTTTGTGGATTACAAGTTGTCGAGGAGAAAGTGACAAGAATGTTTGGGGACTTGGAAAAATGTCTCTCTAACAGGAGACTTAAGAGGTTGAGACTGTGTTAGGAGATGAATAAAGAGGGAAATGATAAAAGGTCATTGTAGGACTAGCAGTTTGGAGAAGGGTGTTCAAAAGAGATGAGACCCACCATTCTGTCATTCTCATAATGCAGAAAAGGGAAGGCACTAACACTGAAACTGACAGATTTTATCTTCACACACAAAAATAAATATAAACATGCAGAAAATAAATATATTTTGTCCAGTAGCATGTCCTGCCTGCAGGCATACTGCCACTGGATACTCCTAAGTCTAGAAATCAGAACAATTCAAAGGTCACTTCTGTAGAAAGAGGATCTGGATGTGGATGCTTCTGACATGACAAGTGAGACACTTCAGGTTTTAACTGAATCTCTTATGTCTTCTAATTAATAAGAGACTTTTACTCAGCAAATCATCCATGCTGACCCTGTGTGACAGCTTGTGAATCTTCTTTTTCAAGCATTTGGTGCTTTTGAAATTCCTTACAGCAAGGAAGTTTCTAGCGCTTTATATACTGCTTATGTGTTCTTCTGGCTTCATTGTACTTTTTGGGAAATCAGTGAGACTTTCACTTCAATGGAAAAAGAGATTAATTAGATCCTAGTTAATTTAATATTGATTTGTAAAAGCAACAGCTTGAATATTGTTTCCTGCTTTGTTTTGAAGTCTTTTATGGATTATATTCACTGAGCAGATGTGTTTATATTTCAGTTCTATCTGTTGTGCATACCCATCTACCGTTTTGTACTGGGATGAGTTTACATATGTCTACAGATGATGGTCTGGCTTTATGTCTCCACTTCCCTGTTCCACACTCCCCAACCTCTCCTGCTTTAAGTTGTGTAATTGACAGACTGAAGTGCAGGTTGAGTTCTGTAAGATACTGGTAGCTGTGATTTGATTATAGCACAAGGGTTGGTTGTCTGTGTGTGAGTTACAGGGATGCTTTTCTCTTATATAGCAGGTTTCCTTGCCTCCTCTGCAATTAAAAGAATATAATACAACAGTATTACTGTTGCCTTGAAAGTGAAAAGCCATCGCCTGTTGGACAGGGTGGTGATACATGATTCAGTCAAAGCCTATCTAGTGATTAATGATGTATCAGCATTCACCCAACATGCAGTCCTCCTAGGCACACAAAAATGTGGCTTGTGTCATGCAGGGTAATGAATAATTTCAAGCTCTGATTGCCCTGGTCCATGCCTCCAGCTTGGCCACAGTGAAATGGTGGTGTTTTTAGCACTGGCAATTAGCTGTATAAGAGAACAAATGGACTGGAGCCACACAGAGGTTCACTCTCTTTCCCCTCCTTCGCCTTCCCTTTGCAAAAACCTGCTCAGTAATAGACTGGCTTGCAGGCTGAAATTTCCACAGCCAGAAACTGTTGTCAGAGATGGAGATAGAGATTGGGGAACAGAGCTGGGGCTGACAGTTTTATAATCCAGTTCTGTTGAAAATTATTATTGTCAGTTCTGTTATTTAGAAGGAAATCCTCAGTTTGACACAGAAGATGTAGATTTATTGTGTAAAAAAGATGAAATGTCAGTGCCTGAGAAGACAATGTGTGTAAGTAACGCACCAGACTATCTGTTCCTGAATAAATGAATTATCATCGGGGTTTGTGTTCATTTGAGCTACAAATCAAAGCAATGTTTTAGTGGGCTCCACAGATGGGCAGTTGCCTGTCCTCTTCAGAAACAGGAAGAAGACTAATATTCTGGGGCCATTTCTGAAAAATTTGGTTCATGTAACCAGTCCAAATGCACAGAAGTAAGGGCTTGTGATGGTATGCTGTAGACCAGCCTTGCAGTGTGATATCAGGTTTGCTTCTGCTTGCCTTCCAGAAGCATTTGAGCAGAATCTCTTCATGCCATCTCATCTGCAGTGGATGTGGCAGGTAAAATTACCTGTCTGATAACAAGGGATGGACAGCTCTGAATCAGATTCAGGTCTGGGGCGAGATTTTCATCTCAGTTTTTCCCACTCATGGTGCTTTCCCCAACTTCTGCAAATACACCAACATGACAAGAGGAGCACTCAGCCTCTGTGTTACTGGTGGTGAGCAGTTGATTGCCCAACAGGTCTTGGCTCCTGTCAGGGAGAGGGAAATTAAAAGTAGTCTCTTTACTATTTACTATAGTTGTCTGTTTACTTCTAGATGCTTCTGATCACCTATAAATGATACTTTCTTGAAATGTCTTTTGCATATATATCTGTATGAGTATGTATGTACATATCTACCTGTCGTTTGCATTTCTATGTACACTTAGAGACTGACACTGACTCATCACTGCCCTATGGTGGTCAGGAATTATGACCATTGCATCCCAGTAATAAGCATACTGGAAATTTTATGAAAAGGTAGTATAGGAGAGCTCTGAAATACAGTAGTCCCTGAAGAATTTCTTGAGCACGCAGTGTATCTGGAAAGTCAAAATGGTCCTTGAAGATATGCGATCTAATATACCAGGCAGGACAGTCATATAATGTTTATGATTATACATATTCCCCCATGAAATAAAACTGTACAATTGATTGGAGGCAGAGAGTTATCAGCTGGAAACAGCTGTGCTGCTGAAACACCCTGTGGCAGGCTATATAAATATTAACAAAGATACCCCAAACTCAACTGTGACTGTATTTATATATGTTTTGTTGCCAGCTGAGGCAGCTGTCAAGAAGATTGACTTTGGGGAAATGGATGCGAGTTAGGAATTGCAGAGTTTGAAGCCCTTCTATTCATTTTACTTGTCTATTAACATTTTAAAATGTGTACTGAAAGGATCCATCAGACATACAAAGCTGTGTACTGCAGAAAGCCACTTCTAGTGCCACAAGTTCATTTTTAAAGCAGTCTTTTAAAAAGGACGAATCTTGTACTTTAGGTCAGGCTAATTCTGAGCAGTTTTATTGTAAGGAAACTCCTCGCTTGCAATGCTTCAAGGACCTGGTATACCACGGAAATAGATGTCTCTTCACAACATCCTGTCCAGGCATTGCCTCTTTGCTTACGATGCTACAAATCAGGAGTATGTCCCCTAAAATTAATGGGCCCATGCTAGACTAAAATGGCATGGAAGGGGGACACAAGCTCCTGATGTTTCTGTTCCTCATCTTTTCCAATAACAATGGGACAGGTCTGCAGCCCTCACGAGCAGTGCCTGCACCTGCCCATGCTCCAGCTTGGTGTGAATCACCAGTGGCAAGGCATGGAGTGTCCCCAGCCAGTCTAGGGGTGGATCAGCCTTGCAGGATTGTGTGTAGACACAATTTTCCTCTATTCTCTTTATTTAGGAGGTGTTAACTCAAAGGTGTTAGCTCAAAGTACTGGATGGAAACATGGTGTTCCTGGCTCTGGTTCACATACAATTACCTATGCTTACTCAAAGGGAGGGCATGGGAAGAAGCAAAAGGAAATTTCTTAGGCTGATTGTAGACAGAGTTTTGGTTAAAGACCTTTTCTCATTAAAATGTGGTCTGTGCAAAGATTAAATGCACAAATTACGTGTTGTGATTTTGTAACCCTCCTTCCTTTTTTGTTCTTTGTGGAGCAGGGATTTATGTTTTTCTCAGCTCTGCCACTTACCCTACTAAAATCTCTGTCTCTACTACAGGTACCTACATGATGCTTTTTGCACCTCAAAAAAGACTTCAGTGTTTCAGTATTTCTGTTTTTTGTGAGTAAAACAAACACACTGAAGGTTTTCCATACAATGCTAGAAAATATATCTTGGACTGTTTAAAGCAATTAATTTTGCCTAGCTGATTTTCTTTGAGCTAATTGCACTGTTACAGTTTCGAAGTGGGATGTTTTAGTATGGCCAGAAATCTTTTGTGTGTGTTCTCCTCCAGATCCCCCTGTCTCAGCCTGGGCTTATTAGGAATTCAGAGCCGGGTTGTGCTGAGGTTCCCTCAACAACACTGCATGCTAAGGGAGAACAAAAGCCCATGATGAATTCCAGCAGTGTGCATAGGGATAATTATACCTCTGTCTTGACTGAAAACAAAGAAAACAAAGAAAATCAAAAAACAAATAAAAGATCCCAGCTGCCTTCTTATTTGCACTCCCATGGCAGGCAACTTTTGCTAACAGGTTGGTTAGCTGTGGGAGTGGTGATAGGTGAGGCTAACACCTGGGTGTTGTTAGACTGGATGCTGACAGTCTGCATGAACCATAGTCTTACATACTTCAAATATAAATTAAATACTCTTCTGACATTCTTTTGCATTCCATGCTCTTCCCTCCTAAGATATACCACTGTGGGTACTGAATAGAGCCAAAGCAGGAAGGCAAAAAGCTCTTAACCCTATTCTTGCAAATAAAACTAAGGTTACTGTGAGACTTCTAATTTCAGTTACATCCTTTAGGATCTTAAATGTTTGGAAAACACCACCAGAAGGTATCTGTTGGTCAGGTTCTATAGAAATCAATGCTGTAATACAAAATGAGATACCTCTTGAGATGATGGACTGACTTATTTGTTAACTGCCTTTCTTTCTTCTGCAGTGTGTATGGGATACAAACCTATGCTTGATATAGCATTCACTTTGCTGGAATTTGAGATCCTTCTATGTTGAAATGTAGACTGAAATGTTATATGTTGCCTTTCTTTTTTGTAAAAAAATAAATGTGTTATTTTGTTTGTTTCTCCCCACCCCCCCCCTTTAAAGATGACCCTCCAGAACAGCCTTTAGCCTTTGCTTCATTATGTAGATTTATCCTGTAGTTAGAGTGATCAGACCCCTAAGCAATAGGCTGCTGAACAGCTAGAATTTTTTTCTCACTTGAGTAAATAAAGTTGTCATCCAGCAAAGCCCCATGAGAATGTTCAACATTCACTACTCATGAGTGCTTCAAATTAATCACATGCTTAGATGTTTTACATATTTAAAACTGTGATTCAGAAGAGTAATTCTGATCTGGGAATTAACACCATATGGAGTATGTTGTCAACTGTATGTGCATGACTGTTATATGGAGAAGTGGTAACAATACAAGCTTCCCAGGTGTGTACTCCTGTTGCCCTTCAAAACAATACATATTTCAGGGTTACACCTGCATTATTTAAATGATTTATTAAAGTTTATTGAATGAAAAACAAAGACAAGAAAATCAGACAAATAGCTCTGTTGAAGTAAGAAAGATAGGGAAATTTAAGCAGCACATATTAGACAGCATGGATGAGAGTTCTGGCAGTCATTCGGGTGTTTACAAGATGTGTTTGTTTTCTCAAATCTCAAATTTACTCTAATAGGCATATTATGTTCAGGAATGAAAAACTAAATTCCATGTGAAATGAAAGAAAATGCCCAAAATACATGGTGCAGTGAGCCTGTATACATTTCAGCATATGAAGACTTGGTTTCTGTCTATTTAAGCTTACAGTAAAACCAAGGTTCACACAGAATAGATTTGTTTACTTGTCTGTTTAAGCACAGATCATAGAATAATAGAATGTTAGGGGTTGGAAGTGACCTCTACAGATCATTGAGTCCAACCCTCCTGCCAAAGCAGGATCACCCAGGACATGTTGCTCAGGAACGCATCCAGGCGAGTTTTGAAAGTCTCCAGAGAAGGAGACTCTACAACCTCTCTTGGCAGCCTGTTCCAGTGCTCTGTCGCCCTCACAGTAAAGGAACCTTCAATGCTCAAGTTTATACCCATTGTTCCTTGTCCTATTACTGGGCACTACAGAAAAGAGATTGTCCCTTCCATTTGACATCCACCCTTCAGATATTTATAGACATTAATAAGATCCCCTCTCAGCCTTCTCCTCTCCAGATTAAACAGCCCCAGTTCCCTCAGTCTTTCTTAATAGGGCAGATGCTCAAGTCCCTTAATCATCCTTGTAGCCTCTGTTGGATTCTTTCCAGTGGATCCCAGTCTTTCTTAAACTGGGGAGCCCAAAAGTGGACACAGATGTGTACTATCTGTTCGTTACTTGCCTTTTTTCTTTGCTGACCATTTAAATTAAGTCCATTATAGCTGCTACCATCTTGTCCATGATGTTTGCTCAAAGCATATCTTGTTCATGCAACACAAAATGTCAGTGAAGAATGGTGAAAGGACTAATTCCACGTAGGAGAAGAAGGACCTGCAAGTTTAGCACATAAAGATTATGGACAGCAGAATTGTCAAACCACGTGCTAGAGATGCTCTACATCATTCCATGTAATCCTGTTATAACATTTCATCTGGATTTTTGCAAAAAGAAAAATCACTAATGGAAGTGTTATCAGAAATATAATTTCATGCAAGTGTAAAGTGAGTTAGAGAAAATGTGAATTCCAAGGCATAGTTCTTGTGGAGGATCTCAGGAAGAGTGAGGCAGGGTTCATGTAGGTTACTTTTTAAGTCTAGTACTGGTATTGCTGAAGCTGAGAGGGTAATGTTATGTCTGTGGCAATACACTGCACTTGTCCATGATAAGATCTGACCATCAGTGGTTCAAAGCATGTGCCATGATTAGGATTTTAAAGTTCTATATTTATAACAAGAAATCAAAGTTTTCTAGAAGATCTTGAAGATTGTTTATGTCTTGAATCTCCCTGATAACCAAATCTTGGTTATATGATAATGGATACATACCATGGATGACCAAATAGCGACCACAGTGGTATGAAGAAACGGTACCTGAATTTGCTAACCTAGATGCATTTGCTAGTTAGTAGCTAATTCTACTTTCAAGTACAGTAATAAATATTTTTTTTCTCTGTTGATATTATTTCTTTGATAATCACTTGTCTCTCTCCCCAGTCATTAAGTTGGCATAACTGCCACCAATTTTTGCCATCTGGTCCACAGTCAAAATCCCTTGCCTGCTACTGTCCAATAATTTCTGTTTCACATGTCTACCTTGACAGTTACTGATGGGAATGTTTTTAGTGTGAATTCAAACAACTGTTCCAGGTTTACTGGTCCTAAGCTTCAGATTTTGCCTAATTGTGGAAAAGAGAGCAGGCACTTTTGGGTCTGTCTAGACATGGCTCTGTTAAGTGCATGTCTGATCATATGAGTTACTCACTCCGGTAATATTAATAAATGGGACCAAGCCAAATAAAAGACAGTCCCATTAAATTCTCTGAGCTCATAGGGTGGTTATAAAGTCAACATGCTGTGCTATGTTAACATCTGACCAGTGAAATAGTTGGTTCCTGATCCCAGTTTTGGCTTTCAGCCACAAAAAACGGAAGACAGATGCTATGCTTTAGTAGGGTCAGGGTTATCAAAGAGATGTGATTAATAGTCGGTTACTTTGCTTTTTTGACACTTTTGTTCTGTTGATTACAAAGGACTCCTAGTCATGATTTTTCATTAGTGAACTGTAAGATGGGAAGAAAAGAAGGACCATTCTAAATCTGAGCTCTTCCTGGAAAAATACTGGTTTGGGTGCAGTTTGCGCTTCTGGTTTACTTTGAGCTTGTTTAATATGCATGCTACTGATATTGGTATCTTAGAGGGCAAAGGGGATAATGCCTCCTCAGAGAGGCAAGATCTATAAATGCGAACAGGGTGTTCTTAGCTATTTAATGATTTCCTATCAGGCAAAAATGCTAGAGAATTGAAAACACTGACTTTACATTTCATGAATGTAATTTGTTGGTCTTTGAAGTAGGAAGTTATTTATAATGGAGGGTGTTCTCTGATGGTGTGATATGCTTGCAGTGTGCGTGAGTGATCCAAGTCAGAAAGAAGATTGTAAAACTACACTGGAGTGTTATAACTTGAATTTGTGAGTGCTTAATTCTTTGAAACATGGGCATTCTATGCCATTGCTTTGATTCCTGATAGTTTTTCTTTTTTCCCAATCATTGCCCCCTAAGCAGCAATACAAGCAATACAGTTTTCCCTGATTTGATAGTGACATGTTAAAAATAAAATCCTAAACAGGGTGACACTCTCAATCCGCAATTATTTATAAACAGAGATGATAACCCTCTAGGCACAACACTGGTGAGTCAACTGAAAACAGATACTTTAAACCTTTGTGCATATGTCTTAGATGGGATATATCACTAATGGGCGGTGACTGTAGGAGGATCTTTTAAAACTTTCCCAATAACTGGATGAGGTAGAATTTGACACTGATGTGCCAAGTCATGCTGGGTGCAGAAAACTGTTGTTGTTTTTCTGGTACCTCTCATTTTCCAGAAGGTTGGGGTTTTTTCCCCTTTTCCTACTTTTACTGCTCTCCCCTTGTATGTTTTAATATCAGAAAATGTTTGGATGATTATTATGTTATGGAGCCTTTCAGATTGACTGATGATAGGGCTACACTCAAGGTCAGGAAACCCTGCTTCTCAGAAACCTCCTTTCCTCAACTACCTTGACTATCATGGGTGGTTGGAAGGCTGGGACAAAACCAAACAGTGATCAACACAATATCCTGTGCTGGGCACTACTGGCGATTTCCATATTTATCTTCATCCTAACCTGTGGTACTGTGGTACATGCAGTGCTCTGTAAACTCAGGATTCTAATTCAAATTTATCACTGTATTCCCCAATTTTTTTTCATTTATATTTTACAGTAATACCATAACTCCAAGTTAAATGCATCAAGGTACATACTTGGCCTAGGAAATAGTGTGGTGGGAATATTTTAGTAATAATTGTTTGCAATTTGTATGCATGGATGCTCATTGCCTCTCTGGCTTGGTATTTTTACAAAATGAGTTCAGTGGTGTTTGTGTACCTAATTGATTTTGGCTGCTTGGTAAATTTCAGCTTAGCCTTTGAATATGTTTTCTGTCACTTTGACTGCTACTTCCTGTGTTTGTTTACTTTTATTTTTGTTAAAGTAGATTATAAATGGGCCGCAATTTTGCTTCTAAGTAAAAATATGCCTTCCTAAGTAATTGTCTGAATTGCAATGTTTGTTATTGTTTCTAATTGCTAATTCTCTTGATGCAGGTCAGCACCTTTTTGGTTCAAATGTCCCAAGAATGAGTCACGAGAACAACAGAAGATAACTTCATTGTAATACTGCTTGGAAAAAAGAGTTGACATAATTACTCTGCCCTATTGCTCTTTTCCCTGTCTTAAATAAATTAAAATCCTGTTTGGTCACAAGAAAAGTTGAGTAACAGGTTCATTGGGATGTCACGAGGAGCAGTTTATAAATCTCCTAATTTGAACCTTGAACTACTGTCTAATCTGCTGATCATTCTAGTTCCACTAGTGGCATTCAATTTTTTTTTTTTTCAGGGCGTATAGGGAAACTTAGCTTTATTTCCTGTGAATGAATCTTTAACATGTTTCTTTTTGTATAGAAGTAAAACAAATTTGAAAATAAGGAGAGATTTATTCCACATAATAGTGGGAAAAATGTTAAAGAGAAAAAAAGAGAATGCTGAAATGTAAATGTAGAATATAAAATGCAAATGGTAAAAAAAAAAAAAAGATGCACTTCAGGACGTGTTAACATATATTGCTTAAAGGGATTAAAGAATTAAGATTAAATATTAACATAAAACAATGGAAGGAACTATCATACATCTGAGGAAAGAAAGTTATGTGTATTAGTAGGAAAGTGTAGTAAAGGAGACAAAGCACCTATTCTGTTAACAAGTATGTTCAAAACTGTCTACAAAGAAAATAGGCTGGAGAAAACTGGGCAGGAAAGCAGTGATTTGTAGTGCCATCAAGAAATTTCATCCTGACTTGACCAAAGATGGAAATAAAATTTAATGGGATTAAGCATTATTAAGAGAACAGAGTTCAAATAAGGTGATACCTCTTCATCTTAAGCTTGTCTCTGGAGTAGCACTGAAACTACTCCCTCTATTCCATTCAGAATATTTTTTTTAAGAAGGTGCAGAAGCTGCTGAAGAAGAAGACTGCGTGATGAATCTTGGGCTGCAAAGAGGGAGGTTGAAGAAGATGGTGAAAGGTGCAATTGCGTTAAGGGCAAGTGCAGCAAAGGACTTGTCCCTGCAACCTGTTGTTCTGGTGGAGTAGCTGTGTGGACATTCGCAGAAGAGCTCTGTCATGGACAGTCAGCCATTGCCCATGTGGTTTTACAATGAAGCCTGAATCTGTAGAGCAGACTGATGGGGTCTGAAAGTCCAGATAGTGCTCTGGGTCATGCCCCTGCAGAGCAGCACATCACTAGCAGAGCAATGAGAAACCACAACTCACTTCAAGACTTGCTGCCTCTCTGACCTTAACCACAGGTATCTTTCTGCAGCTCATACAGTGGGTCTGTGTGCTGTTACAGACAGAATTTAGCACCTATGGAGGGAGATTGTGCAAATGAAGGAGTGAGAGTGTGCAAATGAATGCAACATTCAGATATGTCTGCTGGGACCACCACATGGGTTTCCTGTCAAGATGGACTGAAATAGCTTCTCCTCAGGATAACATAGCTGCTTGTGTGTTGTACACTGGAAGGCATTTGTCACCATCAGTGATGCTGGCAGGTGGGATATGAGGACAGGACAGAAAGGGGTGTGGTGAAATAAGAGAATGTGTCGCTGCCACAGTGTTTCCTGTGAGTTTGACAACAATGCTGGAGACAGCTCAGAGTGGTCTCACAGGCTGTGGACCATTGGAAGGTAGCTCATCCACCACTTGCCTGTTTTGCAGCATTGATCACCCCTTAGCTCTTCCAAGAGAACAAAAAGACAGGGAATAAAACAAGCATCTCACCATCATTTTGACCTGCATTCCAAGGCCAGGTGATTTTGTTTGCATGACAGCAAAGACTGTGGCAGACATGGTGCTAGCAGCGAATGCATATCCAGTCTCGTAATGGTGGAAGGATTATGGGACCAGGTGACCAGGAGATTTACTGCTGCCTGAGGGCTGGGGCTCTGCCTCTGTCCTACTATGGGCTGGTACACCCTGGGTGCAGGGCTGCAGTAGCTTTGTGAGATCTTAGGGATGCTGTGGAGATGGATGTGTAGAGTAGCTCCTTGACCTGGGCTGAAGGAGGATGTAAGGCTGGTGAGAGGAGTAAGATGGGGCTGTGCTCCTGGTCTGGAGCCATGAAGATGTGTTGTGGGAAACTAAGACTCTGCTTTTGGGGCACTGCTTTGGAACATTATTGTGGGAGATGGGGAGATGTTAATCTCTTCATGCTCCACTGTTTTCTTTTTTTTTCCTAATGGGGCTTTTAGCTTCAGTAGGATTGTCCACCTCTGCTGTTAGCTGTATGAAAGCAGAGTGCCACAGATGTCTCTACATGTACAAGCCCTTAGGTGGGTACAGAGAAGAAAAGGGTAGTGTAAGTGTCCACTCCCAGCCTTTGCATTTGGTCTTCCAGAGAAAATATGTTTTTCTTTTTTCATGGATGTTTTGAAACAATTTGGTTTCTGCCCAATGCAGGATAAAAAACATCTTCAAAACCTGCTTGTTATTACATTTGTTGTCACCATTATGTTTTTATGTAGCTCCAGCAACCTGAGGCCCTAGAGAAAAGGGAAGTCAATATTTCTTTTGGTGGAATAGGGGAAAGAGCTGCATCATGGATTGGAGGGGGCACTCTTTTCTGATCTCTTTAGGCTTGATTTTATCCTTCCAACACCTTAAAGTAATTAAGTTAAAATGCAGAAGTATGTTGAGGTGCAGGAATATTGCAGCAATGTTTTTAAGGTGAGTGGTCACCCTGATCAAACCACATTTGAGTGCATGAGTTGAAATGAAAGAGGAATGGATCCTGACAGAAGTGTCCCTCCATGGGCAAGGGACCTCTCTGGGGTTCTGCCTGCTGCCATCCTTCCTCCAAGGATGGGATAATGTGCTGGCATCTTGGAGGTAACATGCAGAGTAAATCTGTCTGGATGAACTTTGAAACTGAGGACTGAGCAAGTGCTAACAGGTGTTATTTCATTAGTCTCCACAGGGGTAGGAGGAGAGTGAGGGCTAGGACTGTTATGACTATGCTCTGGGGCATGGGAGTCTTGCTCAATAGATGTTAACCGATTTATTTGTTGTTGGCTTTTGCAACATATTCTTCTGCTTCCCTTTCTCACTCAATAAAGTTCTCTTAAATTCTGATTTTGGGAATGGGAAAGCTTGCTTTATAGTCTTGTTCATGTTTTGTTTGTCAGGCTTCTAGTAAAGGACATGGACTTTCTATCTACTCTTTATGAAGATGTAAATAATACTTATCAAATCTGGCCTTTTTTATTGATAACAGCACCCAGAGATAGAGTCATACCTGGATCCTGCTCTTTCAGATGTATGGTACAAGTATATTTGTGCCTTTAAAATTAAATGGTTATCTGATATCTGGAATTTGTAGGCTGCTTCAACCAAGAAAGTCAGCAATCAGGTATTCTTGTTTACTTCTAAATCCTAACTCCTTCACCAAGCTGATACTGTGGATTTCTTTGCTCACAGATCCAAATCTGTGTTCCTTATCTCTTGATTTTGTCTCTCTCTCAAAGCTACACACAACCATGTATTTTTCTGTCTAGTTTCTCTTTCCTTGGCCTTAGGCTCCCCATTTTCCTGCTCTCTCTGCCCTACTGGGACAACTTCCTGTAGGTGATGGTAGAACTCCAGGCATGTCTCTGGCCTCTGCAGAAGTTCCTGCCTTTTCTAACTGGACTACCATACAGTGGTCAACTAATTATCATTAAATGGTCAAATAATCTCACCCTTCTTAAAGGAAGGTTAATTTCTAATTACCACAACAAAATGCATATATAATGTACCCTGAGCTTCTTTGCCTCATTTCTAAGGGCAGCCCAGTATAGGCAATCAGTGGTAACATATTTCTGCTGCAATCTGAAGAGGACTTTTTAGCTGTTTGTTTGAAGTAAGAAATCAGAAAAACCTATGAAAACATTGACTTCATTCAGGGAAAGCAGGGGCCAGGAAGTATCTCTCCTCATTTTTCTGTGGACCATTTGGTGGACATTTCAGGTGATAAGGTTTTCCTGTGTCCATGCACTATGGTACTCACTGCTGGGATGTGCAGAGATTGAAAAATGTGTAAAAAACTACCAGTCAAAAACTACCCATATCCTGGAAAAATATGCTCTTTGGTGCAGTGGATGCCATTTCAGCTTTGGATGTCCCCAGATCCTTCTGGAAACAAGAAGGATTTGCTAATAGTAGGACAATTCTGTTCCGTACCCTAGGCATTTGCTGTCAACACTTCTGGTATGGGAGACTGAGCCAGAAGGTTCCTCCTGTGCAGCAACTCCCATGCCCTGTGCCTCACTCCTTGATGGCAATTGTAGCCATGTCCCTGCTGCAGAAATTTGCTTTCAGCCTTCTTGCTCCCTTGCCCTGCCACCACCACCACCTCTTATGAGCAGCTTGCTGACCTGTGTTATTTTCTTCTTCCCTTGATGTGGAGAGTGTGGGGATGTCTGGCTTTTAGATATTGGAAGAGGTTAATCAGCTTTGTCTATTGGATGCTTTTTAAAATAAATTGACAAGGAGAGTAGTTGTTACAATCTCAGCATTAAACATCAATGGAACATAACCTGTAAAAGCACTGAGACCACTAATTTACTCAACAGAGTAATCTGCATGACTCAATTGATCTGGTGAATGCTGATTATCATAAGTTACAAGACAAATTATCTGATGCATGGACAATGTATTGCAACTGCCAGTCTGAGTTTTGTAACTTCTGTGGGGAGCGCTGAACCTACACACTGTTCCTCTTCCCATTATTCTTTGATAGTGCTAGATTTACATTTGGTGATTGTTCTTTGGGAAACATAACACAACATGTAAACTGAAATCACCAGATCTGTTTCTCTCTAACAAGCAACGACAGAATTTCATTTAAGTTTTTTACACCTAGCTAGAGCTGCTAGGACACTATCCAAAGAGCACTGCACTGGGAAAATCATGATATCATTGTAGATGTTTATTTCCCCAGAATAAATGAACACCATCATGAAACTCCAGGAGGAAATTTCGGCTGTGCTGGAGTTATGGAGCTATTAAAGCAGCTGAGACTAAGGTTTGCATTTAAGTCAGGGGTTATTTGGAGGTCACCGTCATACACTTTTATTTGGAGTCCTAAATACAGGTTTAAGTGCCTCACTTAAATAATTTTGTCCATAATGAGGTTGGTTTGGTTTCTCTGAAATACTGTAGACAAAATGTGTAACTGAATCACTGCAATTTTTTTTTAAATTCCAAAGCTACAAAAATAATAATTTAGTTCATAATTCTTTAGGTGTCTTTTTTTATAATGTGCTTTAAATGAAAGCTGTAACATGAAATCACAAAGATTAGCAGTATGCTGAAACTGTCTCCTCTTTCAATGAACTAGCTGTCACTTCTTAAGATGATTTACCCTTTCAGATTCAACAACTGTGCATTCTTTGAAGCATAGTGGGAGAGGGTCTGTATCAAAAGCTAGATAATTTCCAAAATTCTCTTCGTAATTATAATAAGGGTCACTTCCTGCAATTTTCAGTCTCCACAGCTAAGGGAATGATGAACTTACATGCATTGTTTACAGCAGTTCTGCACTGTTTGCAGAATGTAAATGTAAATTATTTGTTTTCCTACCAACTGAGTGGATATCAGAAATTATCTGATACCTTAAAAATGTGATCATTCAATGTATCATATAGGTCTACCACACTGTACAAACAAGCTTTGTCAAATTTTCATCAGATGCAGTGCAATTTCATGAAGTATCATTTTCTATCTTTTAATAGCTTTAGAAGTTGTGTTGTGTCATTCATATTTTCTCATAGCTGAATAATCTTCTGTTCCTTGTTTGTTCCAAGTGAGTACATCAACCTTCAGTACCTTCAGCACCTTCACTACCTATGTTATCATTAGCCTATACATAAATACCTGTCCTGGGAAAATCCCATTTACATTTATTGAAAGGATTGTATCTACAGTGGTTCTGTGGATCTTATTTCTCATATTATATTCAGTATTTTCTTGATGTATTCTTTGGGGGTTATTTAGCTTTCCTCACAGTAAAAAGCACTATTTGTGTTTTTGTTGATACTCACTGTTTTATTTTTTTAATCAAAACATTGACACCCCTTTCTCATTTCTGTATGCTCTTTCTAGTTTGTTTTGATGAGGTACCACAGCTCCTAGCAGTGTGCCATTTGCAGAAAGGTGATGATTGTGCATTTCTTTTGCCAGCAAGGAACATTATTCTTCATGGTGCTTTTGTTTTCTTCATCACATTTTGGCATGACTTGTTTTTTCTTTCACAACTTCCATCTGGTTTCTTTCTGATCTGAACAACCATTGAAGATGTACTCCATTTTAAATGATTGTGGCCAAGAGTCTTTCTCTGTCATGGCTGGACCCAAAACTTTACACATTAAACTTTTACAGGTCCAGTTATATTAATTCTGAAGATAGGATCATCTTATGAACATGTGTTGTTTCAACTATTTTCTTCCATGTGGTTATTAATTAGCAGGCAAAATCTTGGTGCATTATTCTATTTTTGTTCTTCATGCTAATACTCTGAAAACCAAACTTTTAATTCTCCTTTTAACAATACATACAACTACAATATCTGTTTCAGCACTGAGGTGTCGTAAGTTACAGACTTTCTTTTCCACTAATGAATCACAACTTCTTTCCTCTGTTCCTGAGCTGGTAATGCAGGAAGAGCAGAATGATTTCAGTGAACACAGGGCTTCTGACTTCTTGGCCTTTGAGCCAGCTCTTTGTGCTGGGTTTTTCAGCCACCTAAGTGGATGTTACACACTGATTAGGTAAATGGTGGATGCTTTGTCTGTTCCTAGATGGGGAAAAGCCAGATAACTTCAGTCTGGGGCCATAAATCTGGAAACATTCAAAAGCATTAAATTCACCTTACAAAAAGAAAAAAAAAGAGAGAGAAAATAAAAGGGGAAAAAAAAGCTTACACAATGATAGATTATGCTTGTACATCTCTCTCAGTATTGTGTTCAACATTATTAACATTAAAACCCTGCTTATTATTTTACTTGGTTGGAATCCAGTTTGCAGTGAGTCAGTTGCTCACTGCCAAGGTTAACAATTCACATGATAGAGAAGGCTTAGACTAGGCTTCTTGCAGGATTTTGAACTTTCTTTTTTAAAAGTGTATTGTTCTTGTTCCTCTTTCTACTCTTAAACCATCATTTACACAATTTCCAGCTCTTTTTCATCATTGTCTCTTGCAACTTTTATTTTACTTTTAATAAAAAATACCTCTGAAAGTTTTATTTTAAATTTGTTTTAGAAAATGAGTCCATGTGTACTAATATGATAGTAATCATAACTGTATAAAAAAGGTGCTGTGTGATTGGTTTTTTTTTCCCTTTTTATTATTATTTTTTTTCTCCAACTTAGAAATTAGATATCAAAATGGCCATTGCAAGAGCAATTCAGAATGACTTCAAGTGTCATATTGTCACTGAATAACTCTAGGGAACAGGTTCCCCTCTAAACCCATGTCACCTCCCCCTTGAAAAACCCAACCAAGAAAACTTGCAGACTTAGAGTTGTCTGCTGTTCTTGTAAATCTCAGAAAGCTCATTGCACGCCTTTAGTTCATAGGAAGGAGTAAAGGTGTGTACCTGTGACACCTCATACCTGCTTCCCAGGATAGAGCAGTAGCTAATGGATGGTGCCCGAGCCTGATATCTTGGTGTCTTGCAAAGAGAATCACAGAGTCACAGAATGTTAGGGGTTGGCAGGGACCTCCAAAGATCATTGAGTCCAAACCCCTGCCAGAGTAGGTCTGAAACTAGGGCAGATCACTCAGAAATGCATCCAGACAGGTCATGAAAGTCTCCAGAGAAGGTGACTCCACAACTTCTCTGGGGAGTCTGTTCCAGTGCTCTGTAACCATTACAGTAAAGAAATTCTTCCTCATTTTGAGGTGGAACTTCCTGTGCTCGAACTTGAATTCATTGCCCCTCATCTTATCACAGGGCGCAAGTGAAAAGAGGTTGTCCCTGCCTTCTTGACACCCTCATGTATTTATAGGCATTAATTATATTCCCTCTCAGTCTTGCTCTCTCCATCCTAAAAAGCTGCAGGTCTCTCAGCCTTTTCTCACAGTACACATGTTCCAGCCCCTTAATCATCCTTGGAGCCCTCCTTTGGACTCTCTCAAGTAGATCTGTCCCACTTGAACTGAGGACCCCAGAACTGGATGCAATAATCCAGGTGAGGTCTCACTAGGGCAGAGTAGAGGGGGAGGAGAACCAGTGTCAATGGGCTGGACACACTCTTCTTAATGCACCCCAGGATACCATTGGCCTTCCTGGCCACAAGGACACATTGTTGTCCTATGGATAACTTGTTGTCTATCAGGACTCCAAGGTCCTCCTTCTCCACTGAGATGCTCTCTAGCAGATTTCCTCCTAACCTGTACTGGTGCATTTTGTTGTTCCTTTCCAGAAGACTGGTCAAGTGGCAGGGTAGTTCTGGAGTTCAAATCCATCTGTTCTTAGGTAAAGGGTGCCGTGTGGTTCCTAAATTTTTGTAATCGCTGCAATATACTTTGTTATAATAAGATGGGAATTGTGGCTTTTCTGTGAAATGTTGGAAGGTTTAGTAACTAATAGATATGGTGCAGACATGGTCTATTTTCTAACGTCTTAACAGTTTTCTTACTTAACAATTACCATGGACTACATTTTTCTTGTCATTCTTAAACAAACTCTGTTGCTTTGTGTCTCTGTAGCACCCAACATTACCTCCTATGTGGAAATTTGGATACCTTTTCAACTCCGCTACTACACCACATACCTAGGGAGTGAAAACTTGGGTAGCTCTTAACTTAGGGAGGATGGACTCTGAGGGTTAGATATCAGTTTATCTAACCCTAAGTTATTAGTTTACCCTGTGAACACCTTGAAACAAACAAAACTCAAGTGCACATAGTAGCTGATTAGCTCTACAGCTCTTCATCTGGTGGAAAGTGCTTTGAAAACAAGCACACAAAGAAGTTTCAGCCTTCACAGGAGCCTGTTAATCATTTGCCCCAGTTTGTCGTTCACACCGGCTCAGTTTTGAGTGCACGATGTTTAGCTGTACTCTAGCATCTTTTTTCTCTGGTCTCTTATAACAAGAAGTCTTATGCAGAACAAGCTAAACTAGTCCTATTTATTTATTTATTTTCTTATTTTTCTTTTTTTTTCTGCTGTGTGGTTGCAGGAAGCGTCTTACTGATGAACTGCAGTCTTCCATGGTTTTGTGATGTGGGCTGTATGCTGAAATAGGATCTTGAGCCACATGGAGCCCTGGGTTCATCTGACTTCCCTGGAAGCCTTTGCTAGGGCTCCAAGCCCTGTTGTCCCTGCTGCTTCGGCTGAGGTCCAAGGCAATCCGTCTTCCACACCGCACACTTTACATCTCCATTTTATAGTTCCTAGTTTTTGATGTTTTCCAGTCTTGACCTTGTGTTACTTTCATGCACCACATGTGGCAGGCAGGCAGAAGAGGAGTTTGACCATAAGGGCACATGAAGTCTGGAGGGGTTTGTGGAAGTGATGTAGCACTTATCTGCTGGTTGAAAATGGAGTCAGTGAAGGTCTTCATGTCCTTGTTTCCCCTTCACCTACCTCCATGATGCCAATGAATGCTTAGGTGACTGTTCATGGTTTTGTTCTTTCTTTTTCACACTGAGATTATGTATTATGGGAAGTTCTAGTTAAATAACTCATATTTGGAGTCTTCTTTTACTGTTTATTGTTACAAACCCTGCTCTGTGGCAGGCAAAACTATAGGGTACCTGGCAGACCCTTGCATTATGAAGAAGTAAAGTTGTATGTTCATATTCTAGTAGTGTGCTTGTCCCACAAGAGATCAAAGATACTTGCAGCCACTGACTGTTCCCCATGGGAAACAGGGGAAGATGCTGTTTTTTTACACAGATGAGTTGCTGTATAGCACTAAATACTCAATACAGTATATGATGAAAGCAGTAGAAGATTCTGATGATCATTATATTATTTCCTCTGTCCATGTATGTAAGCTATCTACATATATTAATGTACATAGAGCAGGTGCATGAATATGCATAAATTCATGTACAATATATACATTCAACTCCTTTGGGAAAATCTTCAAGAGATCTTCCAGAAGTTGGGAGTGTGCAAAACTCAGCATGGGCCAGTGATGCACTCAGTGTATATTATTTTAGTGGCTCCTTAGGAGAGTTTTTCTTAAGAAAACTGATTCTGCAAAAGGGAAATCAGAAAATAAGACACAGTCTATCTAGGACAGCTCAAGGATGCTTTATATCGCTACAGTGGCAAAAAACAAGTACATGGGGCATGTATTTGGAAAAAAAACTTGCTCCACAGTAGTACAGCATATTGGTTACAAAAATAACCTTCAGTATGGGTCTATTATACAGTCACATTAGAAGCATTCATACAGTGTACTTTATCACAGTTAAAATGTGGCATTTTTTGCCTTTTCAGTCATATGAAGTCACTAATGTAACCATTTGAATAAATCAGCCACCAATCTCCTTTTACATATGATAGCTGATATTTCTTGCCAGCATAATAATGTGATTTAACAGTTGTGCTTCATATTATACATCTCTGCAAGCTGTAGATCTGGATGATAAATGGTGTGATAAACATTGGAGAGGCACCAAATTCCAAGGAGATTACTATTGCCTCCGTTATATAAAACTAAATGAGAAAAAAATATTTTACATTAACTTTTCTTTTAAATTGACAGTTAAGGAAATAGTAAAATGTGGTTGGATGGCAGTCAGACATTCTCTTCCATTATTTCACCAAGTCCTTTGTCACAGCCACTACAATTGTATTTCCTTAACAGAAATCCTTGTAAAATCATAGCTGGGCGTAGGACACCCTGTTCACACTGAGTGTTTGTTTCAGAGAAGTTGGTCAGTGGCTTCTTTACCAGACATGCACTCACACTGATCTCCACCCATTGAAACAATGTTTTCATTAATTTCCCCCTCTTTCTGAAGGTGATGGATTTGAGAGGCACAGTTGCAGTTGCCTTTCTTCTGCTGGCAGTGGATCTGTATTTTTTATATCAGTTTGGCTTCTTCAGTTTCTAGCCTGGAATAATTTCTTTTATTCCCCCCCCCAATAAAGAGTAAATACTTATTCATGAGAAACAGGGTCCAGCAGTGAGGTATTGTTTCTTTAAGTGATGCTGACTTTTCCTGGAAGGTTTCAACAGCAGGATGCTCATTGGCTACCAGACTAATTGCTTTACACTGCAAATGATGCCCAGGGGTGAAATAACACAAATACTGAGGCAAATTTTCCAACATGTGTTCTTTAAAATTCCCCCCCTGAACTGGAAGGGTGACCTTTGGTGAACAAATGTTCTTTCACCTTCAGTGTTCAAAACTATTAATGTTTTAGTATGCTTACATGATTAATTCACAGGCTTTCTTTTCAACACGGTAATTTCTGGACTCTGCCTTTCTTGTGGACTCAGATATGAGGCAATTTGTTCTCTAAGTCTGTCAATGGCTTATTCAATACAACTATGTTTGATTATATCTTTAATAATTACCAAGAAAGAGTTGCACTCAGTTACCTTGGCTTTAGCCTTTCAGGAGAGGAGCCTTTAGCCACATTATTCTATAATGCTGATAACAGCTGAGATGGGTTGCTGAAGATTTTGTAGGTTGGGATGATCCATTAGTAACATATGTAATTTCCCAGCAGTGTTGCTTGCTTATTGTGTTGCATGGTGATGAGTCCTTTCTATTATGAAGTTTTCTCTTACCTTGCAAGTATTTAAAAAACCTGGTAGGAGGAAAGCTGCAGAATTGTTTGTGTTGTTTTGTTTTTTTTTTTAAGCAAAAGAATATTAAAATTGATAGGCATCCTTGAGTCTGAGCTGTAGGGGCAAAAGACTTGCCTGATGCTCTTTAGGTCACATATTAGCTCTGATTCCTGCTCTCATTTAACAGCAGAGGTATAATTTAAAGTCTGCCCTAGGTGATGTGACAACTGTTTTCCAGTGTTGAACCCCATTTACTCTTTGTTAATTACCCTATCATTTACTGCCCAGTAACTACCACAGCTGGAAGACCAGGTAACCATGTACCTATTTCTGTTTCTATTTCATGTTACTTCTGGATGACTCTTGACTCTCTGATGAAAGGGTTCCACTTAGTCAGATTTTATTAGAGCCTTTGCTCAAGAGTCGTGGGATTTGTCTTTGAAGATCCTGAATCACAGCTCAAAAAATCACAGTCTTGGCCAAGATATTTTCCTGGATGACTTTTTAGTTCCTAGTAATTCACTGTTCTTTGACCAAGATGGTGTGCTCTCTAAGGTTTATTTCTTGAACAATTCTGAATAATTCTTTCTAATTATTTTTTCTTTCATTGCTGTGTTTATCGGGGTATGTCATCTTGTTCACTTTGTGTATTGCTCAGTTAGACTTTGACTTTACATATATTTGTGTATTTTCCCCTAGCCCTCTTTTCTGTTTTACAGGACACTTGGAGACTTTGGTAAATGTGATGTCATTTGCCTCTTATAAATCTAATGTATGTATCTCCTTCAATCCAAAATCAGTGATGGGTGGCATGATCCTGTAATGACTTTCTGTAATGCAGTGTCAGATAGCATTTAAAGCAGTAGCTTTGTGGGAAATTATTTAAAAAAAATAAAATAAAATAGTTCTATGTTCGAACAAACCTTTAAAATGTCTCATGGATGGAACATTTTCTTCCATGTGTACTCAAAACAAAACTGATGCTGGACCTCCAGTCATCACAAAGATCCTCAATCCTGGCACCAGGCATCTAGATATTTTTCTTCAGCTCAAACATAGAATGCAAATCACCTGAGTCACAGTGTCTTCGTGAGCAGAGTCCTGAACCCTATGGCTTGTATCTCTTGTGTCCTGGCTGCCTGCAAGGTGGGCTGCTGGGCAATCAGGCAAATTGGCAGGGAACCAGGCAGCTGGTTTCCTTCAAATATTTGACAAAATCAAAATGTACCATGGGACCGTGTCGATTTCATGGAATCAGCATTTTTCTAGCAGAAAAAAATAAGTTGGAAAATTTCTGTCCGACTCTAATTGCAATATTTCTCTCCAGACCACGGCTTTTGATTTTTCCTATGGGAAAGCATGGAAGCTCCATCATTGACAATGAGGATATTCTTAAAATAAGAGAGAAAAAAATCCTTGCATATGTGTTTTATGCTACCTGTTAACCTTGTCCTTAGAGTATGATGAGTAATCCTTATTCATTCAAGCTGCTTAGAATGTACTGAAATTATTGTATTGTAAAGTCTATGTGATTATAAGATACATACACACCATTCGGGGATTTTTAATTATTCAACAGTCATTCTAATCCTGATGGCCATGTCTCAGCATCGCTGCCCCAGAGAGGAGAATACAAGCAAGAAACAAAACATCTTGTGGATCTGACAGGCTATTTTGAGATTTGGGATGCATATGGTGCAAGTAAGTAGAGGGAAACTCAAATTCTCTTGACAGCTGTGTTCAGTCATCGTGCTTCCTCTCTGTACAGATGGTGAACAAATGCTGCAGCAGGATCAGGATGGGGTAAAGCCTGACCTGTTTGTTAGTCTGCATTGACGAGTTGGGTGGAGTGTTGTCTCCTCCTGTAATAAAGCAGTGGTAGATTTAGGGAACTTCACTGACATATGGAAACAGATTTTCTGTTGGGTGTAGTTCATCTTAGATGAATCCCGCTGCATGAAGTGTTTTGTGGAAGAGAACATCTAAAATTGATGAGACGTTCTGTTTTGAGACTTAAACCTGGCTTTGTAGGTCAATGTTTGTGTTTAAAAATGTAGCATAGGGGGGAAATATGGTTGAAGTTAAAAGAGTAGTGAACAATACATATGTTTCTACTTACCTGAAAAATAAAAAAAAAAAATAAAAAAAATATCTTTTTCAGGTTCTTTTGACTGTGAAATTCTACCTTACCTCCCTGAATAAAGAAGATAAAACCATCCAAAAAACCTAAAGTCATTAAATGAGAGAAGTTTTTTTTCTGTATTTGGTCTATACATTATTGTCTTCTTCTAATGGAGTGTATCAGGAAAGGCTATATGATTTGGGATTATAGGTCTCTGATAAAATAGCTTTTGGAATAGGGAAACTTTTGCATAAATCCTGAACAAGAAGTGGTACTTAAAGATGCATTTCAAAGCAACTCCTTCTCCGAGCAGATTTTTTTTTGTTGTGTGCATTTGGTAATGAAAAAAAGAAAAAAAGCTAAAATAAGCAGAAGTAGTAAGTAAGAATAAAGAGCAGCAAGTGACTTTTTTTTTTTCACTTACTAGCAAGCAATAACTGTTTTCATTGTTTTCATCTGCTTTTGTTTTGGGGGTCACGTAGCCTGTGCTTCAGAGAATGCAGGTGTGCTCCAGAAATCAAGACACTCAAGTTTGAAGGGAGTGAGGGATTTGTTTTCCTTCTTGTCTGGCAGTCCTTCTCCTGTCTCAAAAGTCAGTTGTGAATGCTCTCCTTCTTGCACCTGCACCCCCAGCACAGCTGTTGAGAGGACCAAGAAGTGGAGTGCTGACATTTAGTCTCTTGTGGCTGTCTGTCCTTCATCATTTGAGGATGTTATGTTGCAAAGACAGTGACTGACTCTCAGATGGCTGGGGAAGAAGATCGTTAAGGGGAAAGGAAAGAGCAGCTTGCAAAATTGCAATCCACGAAAGAATTCAGATGAATTCTGTACAATACATGTGCTAAGAGGTTTAGCTAAATGTAAAAAAGTGACCTCTACTTGCTATAGCCCTCCTTTTGAATAGACCCATGGGCCATCTAGATCCACTTTTTTTCTAAAAAGCAATCAGTATCTCACGTAACTAAGGAAGTGAGGAATTCACACACTGATGATGTTGGAACATAACAGCATTTTATGGAATATATACTTCAACAAGTTCAGTTCTTGCTTTTCCTTAACTGTATCACCTATGTGATCACTCCTTGTATGCAACAGGTGCATGTTCACATGTGTAATCATAGCTTCTCAGTGCAAAAGGAAACCTCTCTTAAATGACAATGCTATATTATTATGAGATCTTGATGATGTGCCACCCCACTACCCGAAGTAGGATAATACTCTTAATTGAAATAAAGAGCACAGGGCTACAATGCCAACAAAGGTGCGTTGATCATACTCAGTAATTTTGCTGAGCTCTGAGAATAGGTGACAGGAATGTCCCTGAGCAAACTGCTCATTGGGGCATCCTAGGAATGGCCCCTGAGGCAAGCCATTTCAAGAGCCCTGCCTCCCAGAGTGGTTTGTGGGCATCTTGTTTGACACAAGAATATTCCTGGGAATATTCCTGAGCACTGTTTTATTTACTAGTGTATTCCCCTTCAAGTGGAGGAAGGATCATTATAATGTCAGAGTCTTATCCTTTTCAACCTTCTTTGCTTTACTTCTAATCCATTAGTTCTTCTCATGTCCATCAGGAAATAGAGAAAATATGATTCTTTTCAAATTTATATTGAAGATATATTTGAAGACTATTACTTTCTCTCCCACCAGCCTTCTGTAGACTGAACAACTTTAGCTTTTTTCATTATTTCCTTGCAAGCCATGTTTTGTAGACTTCTACTTATTTTCATTGCTTCCTGAACAGACATGTAACAAAAAAACATGTTCTGCTTGGAACATCTAAGGTAAGTGTTGAGGACTATAATGATAAAAATAACATATCTTTCCTTTTCCTTGCAAGAATTGAGTGGTATAACTGATATTGGCAACATGATCTAAACCTTGACTTGACTAGACAGGATATCCTCCTGATACTTGATCTCTCTCCTCTTAATGGAACTGCAGTAGGGATGCTTCTGAGCTCTGAAACATGCACGGTTCACATAATAAATACAACAGGACTCAAGTTTTGGGGCTTCTTTTTACCTTAGCTTTTCGTCTTGATAGTATAGAACAAATCAACTTTATATATAAGTATTTTATGTATTCAATGTTTTTAACTCTTTTAGGTATAGAGAATGCTTTTAAGTTGTATTCTCGGCCAGGGTGCATCAAGGAAGAATAAAGGGAAATGAGACCAGCCCCATGATTTGACATGTGATGTAGGCCTGAAGGGTTGTGGAAGCAACACCTAGCTCTGGTACTTTCCCAAGTTTTCTTATTCTCCATGCCAAGTGAGAAAAATGAGTACTGTGCTGAGTTCCCAGTACAGGGCCAGGAGCCACAAATTAAGGTGGAGACCAGCTCCCTGGGTCCTTTCGGAAAACACCACAGCAGTAACAGGATTACATTTTCTGTCTGTGCTTACTTGACCTCCTTTGTCCCTGCCTTTGCTGTATCCAAGTTTTTCCTCCCTGGCTACTTTCCTCTTGAGTAACTGCAGAAACATCTCTAAAGCTTCCATTCCTTCATGACAAAGAGCAGGAACACCCATAATATCCCCCCCGTCATTGTTCCTGGGAGCACTCAATATTTACAGCCCGTAAGAATAAAATTTCACAGAAGCCAGTCTACTACTTGAAAAGTTTTTGCAGCAGTTATGAGCTACCTAGCAATGTCCAGGGGACTGAGAAAATTCCTAGTTTACACAGGGAGATGTTTGCACAGGACAAGCTGTTAAGCATTTTCCAAAGCTAAAACTGAGGGATAAAGACAACTTTCATGTCTGCCTTTATAGATCATTCTCTCCACAGCTGCAGATTTTCTGTCATTGAGTTCTTTCCACCTGGTTGTCAACAGCAGGTTAAACCTGTTTTGAGATTCTAATTTAAATTCTTGAACTTGACTGTAATTGCACCTGTACAGCATGATCCTTGCAGTTTAGCAGAGCGACCTGCAAAACAGGCAGCTTGTCCAGCACACTTTGTACTGCAATTCAAGAATGGAAACTGTTCAGAGATGAAGTGCCCAGAGAAGCCCTAAAGAAACATTTATGAGCAATGCAATAGTATGGTATTGCTTAATGGAAGTGCTATAATGTAGTTTACTATTTGCCAGAAGGAGTATCAAGATTTATGAAAATTATACAAAGGCCATAGCCTTTTGGACTGAATCTGGTTTTTAAAAGATGTAGAGATTACAACTCGGTGTATAGTCTATTGTGCAGACAGTGCAAGCTCATCTTTACCTTACCTCCCATGCTAAATTGCTGAGTCAGAGTACTGTAAAGTCTAAGTGTCCATCATACAAACATAGAAATGTCTGTGTTGGAAGGGATCTCTAGAGGTCATCTGGTCCAACCCCCCTGCTGAGAGCAGGGATGTCCTCAACTAGAGCAGGTTGCTCAGAGCTCTGTCAAGCCCCACCTTGAATGTCTCCAGGGATGGGGCCTCAACCACC
>JANHFX010023236.1:50247-68157 GCA_027560015.1 Chloroceryle amazona | reverse complement strand
TGCTGATGGACTGCACGGTTATTGGGTGGTAGCCGTGTGCTTTCGGAACCAGGTTCCTACGCCTTTAAACGGCAACATCACCCTACTCTACAAGTTCACCCCTAGACCATATCCTAAGTGATTCTTAAGTGATATCTAAGTGATTCTTAAACTCATCCAGGGATGGCGACTCAACCACCTCCCTGGGCAGCCTATGCCAATATCCCACCACTGTTTCTGTGACAAATTTTTTCCTAGTGTCTAGTCTAAACCCACTTTATTTCATCTTGAAGCCATTCACTCTGGTTCTATCACTGGTTACCTGAGAGAAGAGACCAGCACCAACCTCTCTCCAAGACCTGTTGCTTCGATTGTTCTCATGCCACTGACATCTGCTTGCCTTTTCCTGGTTATACAGAGAGGTCAAAGCTAGTGTTGAGCCACTCTGAGCAGTTTAACTGCAGGGACATGGAGCTCAGTGCAAAACTTGTCTGAGAAAGGGGCTGGGAGTGGGTGTGGGGAGCCGTGGCACGGGCTCATTACACCTTCCTGATGGCAGTGGTTTTCCTCCTGACACGCTCTTCGTCTGTTGTGCTTCATGATTTTAATACTGGGCCCCAGTAATGCTGCTCTGGTTGCAATTTCCCAAGGCAGTTTGATTGCTTTAGTACAATATTCCCTGGAATTAACAGCAGTCCTGGCTGTCTAATCCTGATCAGAAAACTCCCTGTAAAGCATGTGCAAAATAAAATAAATGTGCTGTTTTTACAAAATATACTTATTCTAAGTTTTTCTTTCTACTTCATTGCTTAATTCCTTATTAATCTTTGTTTCAATGTTCATAAATGAGAGGCAGACTGGGTTGCTAGATTTGCTCTAAGCTGTCTTAGAAAAGACTTTGAGTGAATGTGTCCCACAGGGTGTGATAAAATAAAATTTAGTACACTTTAGGCCAATATAAACTCTGCAAAATTGAAACCTTTCATATTGTTGGAATCATCACTGGAGGAGCTTTCCAAAAGTGCCAGGAAAGAGTTTTATGTATGTCTGATTAACCCTGTCTGAGCAGCAAAAGCATTAGCAGCTGATTAGATAAAATGCTGGTCTACACTTGCTGCTTACCTTTGTTTTTTTTTAAACCAGTTTTCAGAAGTGTTAAAATTCACTGAGGTTCATTCCTGTAAGCATCAGCGGTTCTGACCGAATCACAGGACCCAAGGTTTTTAAATCCAGTTTATTTGTAAATAAGAACATGTCTTGATACGCTTGCAATTACCCCCCATTTGCAGCTATGGTGTTTGTTGTGGTTTATCTATTTATTTATTTATAGTATTTATTTAGTTATTTATTTTTGTCTCCAGAGTATCTCCATGCCTGAGTTAGTGAGAGGGATGTGCAGAAATGGAATATTGGCTTCTTATGGGGAAGTGAGCTGTTGTGAAGTTTCAATCTGGGTACAGAGCAGTGCTTTTCCAATACATGCTGTGACAACAGGGGGATACTCACTTGGGCTTGCATTCCAGTGCCTATGTTCATTACTGAATATATCTTAGTAAAAGTGATGTATAGTACCATGAAATCAAGAGTTCTAGAGTTCTCACCCCTGCCCCCAATATCTCCAGTACTGTGGAATCAATGGTAATTCAGTGAAATGAGAACACATTTTACTCATTATGTTTAAAATAATGATTCATATTCTGTCCTGTGGTTATGTTAGTGAAGTAGACTATTGTTATACCAAAGATTAATTTGGCCTATTCTTCACACATCTGCCAAAATTTTAATTTATTTGGCTTCTCATTTTATCAGAGGAGTTGGATTTTTTCTTTTTGAAGAGTTAGCCTTCTGGCATGTGTTGCAGCTACTTAGAGCCAATCGTTGTTGCAGCTCAAATTACTCAGGAGAAAAAAATGAAATAGAAATGACATAAAATAGGATAATAGCTGAACACTATTGATGCTTTCTCCCCCAAAAGGGCAGACACTATCATTTCTGTACAGTAAATGTTCAAGTTTTAGGAACAGTATTGCCTCTCCCATATTAATTTTAACACAGACTTGGATTTTTTTGCTGCAGTTCAGTAGGCTTGGATTATTTCTTGCTGGACAAGCTGTAATTTTAGATCGGTTGTGGTTTTTTTTTTAAAATGCTAGAAAAATGTTATTCTGTTGCGGTTGAAGGACTGAGTAATTAAAATTATTGTTCCAACTCTTTCATAGGGAAATAAGATCATAAGTGTGTTCTCTGAGTGGAGATGGGACTAGATAGCAGAAGCTAATGTTACTGTATTTTGATTTTTCTATTTTAGTACTTCTCATTTGGAAGCATTTTGACTAGTGAGCTGCATCTTTCTGCTTTCTTTGTGGCTGAGAGAGCAGGAGTGGAGGTTTTAATTTGTCAATTATATCCCTTTCTAAGGGCCTCTCGACGAGTTTTGAAGATTTGTCTCTTTTGGTATTTTAGCTATTACACTGACATCACTGATGGTTTATAAGCCTAAAGCACAAGACATGAATGAGAACAAACTATTTTAGCTTGAAAATTGAAATCTTTCCTCTCATGCAATTAGTGTTCCAATATTTGGTTCTGATTAAAATGTAGCCTGAGGTTTGATATCTGCATATAGCAATACTCTGTACCTGGTATACTAGATAATCTACTGAGCATACAAACCTATAGGTTTTGTATAGCAGGATTTGAAACCTTTTTTTTTTTTTTAAATAAGGAAATTCTTCACTGTGAGGGAGTATCAACAAGACGTTGTAGCAGTTGCTGCCTGAAAAAACTACACACTTGCTATCAGATCATTGGTATGTGAATGTCTGTAATGACAACATATAAAAGTGAGATCCGAGGGAGAAAAGTAATGAACTTTACAGGCTCCGTAACAAAGCTCCAGTGATATCCTTTTTGTCCTGTAAATAACAACCAAACTGTTACTCTCCAGTACAGCTCTGATTGTACTTTTTCCCTCTTTTTGGCTTGGCAAACTTATGAATATATTGAAAATGTTTACTGAAAAGGTCCCTTCTGTTGCTGGCAGTTGGTTGCCAACTCTTGTTTTTACTGCTTTTTACCAAATGTTCCCTTTGCTTTACAGAACATCACCTGGGCTTCTCTGAGCTAAGGGGAAGGAAAAAGTTGGAAATTTGGAAGAGAAATTTTTGAGTTGTTGTCAAGGGTAGCAAAACATTGACTAAGACTACTGCAAACAGAAAAAAAAGGCAAAAGTACGTAAGTATGAAATCTCAACAAACTTATGAACTGACATTGTTGAAGGATTGTGTTAAGGTTGTATTTGATGCAAAACCAGTGTGATATGAGGCACAATTGAGCCAACCATAGCATGTTCCTAACTAGCATAAAAAATAAGACAGCTGTGCTTTTACCGGTAAATAAGGTTCGCCAAGACCTGTTCTCTGGCTCTGAGGACAAGTTGCATGTCTTGATGTGTGTCCCCATGGTGGACATCTGTGCTGCATCAGTATCCAAAGGATACTTTGTTGGGGAAGAGGTAAAGTTTGCCACTGTTGCTGCTATTTCTATCAAATCTTGAGATTCTGTGTTCTAGTATGTTACTGCTGGGACTTATCATTCTCAGCTCAGGAAGGATACCTATGCAGCTGCATGCTAAAAAACAGTTGGGTAGTGACCATGTGGTCCTAACATCCTGCCTTTGTTTGTTCTCTTTCTTCCAAGTGCATACTTGTCTTCTTTCGTCTCCCTGCTTTTGCCTTCTGATGGAAAGAGTTTTTTCTCTAATCACCCCAGATTTGCACAACTGCTGAGGTTTCCTGAGCAGAAGCCTCTAAAAGCAGCATTTTGAAGAGCACAACAGTCATAAATTTTTTCCAGCTCTTGGAATGGTTGGTGGATGATTTATGTCTGTTGTTTTCAAGAAATGTACTTGAAAAACAGACAACACTAGCATCAGATATGCTTTTCTTTTTACCACTCCTTCCCACAAGAACAGCACTGAAGAAGACTGTAGCCTTTAGCTGCAAAAAAACTTTTCAGTCTTCTGGAATAAAAAGTTAGTAAAAGGAACGTTTACTGTGCTCATTTAACTCCACAATGAAAAGCAGCAAGAACTGAGTGAATTATTAAGATGAAAGTCATAATAGTGCTTTACATCTCACCTGCTATGGCTGAGTAGTTTCACTCGAGTAAGATACTAAAGGCTTTCTTTTTAAAGGTGATTACTGCAGTATCATTAGGTAATCAATCTAAAGTCTGTATCTAAAGTACTTCACACCCTGAATGACATTTAATGTACAAAGCCAAAGGGTTATTTGAGCTTTCTGTGGATTTTAATTTCCATCAGATTTCACACTTGAGCTCCCAGGAGGAAGAAGGAGCTTTACCTCTGCACATGGTACTAAGTACACTGTGTACACTGTGAAATGCTGATGTAGGAAAGCTTTCATGAGGAAGCTTAGCTCCATTACTAGAAGTAGTCTTGCAGGGGTGGCATGAAGCTTGGTATAACACACATTTTGCAAAATATTTTTATTAAAGCTTTTAGTCTAGCTTCCCCCACCTCACCAGATAACTCTCACTCAGCTCTTCATTTTGTAGTGATTCCTGTTTGCAGTTCTGACACATACTCAACCCAAGCTGTTGCATACTATAATCTGCTAAATTTTCTGTCAAAGCTTGCACAGTTCTTACACGTTACATTTTCTTGTTTTTTTTTTTTAAATTATTTTTTCTTTTCCTCTTGTATTGACAGCATCAATGCTGTATCCAAAACTTAGAAAGAAACAGCACAAATTGTGAGGGTCAAATTTTGCTATGGGTGGGAACACACTGTTCCTTTTGAAGTCTACTGAAGTCAAGGTAGAAGTCTGATGACAGGATTTCCTTCCTCACCACATAGAGATCACATAGCAAACACATCTTGATATGACTCTGTGGAATAAATTTCATGTGATATAGACCATAGATGGAGGGCACAAAAACTTACTTTGCCTGTTATATGGAGTAAAACAAGATTTTGTTGTACTTCTGTTAGTAAGTCCCTGATATTAAACAGAGCTAATGAACAAGTCCCTGTGTTGATAAATGTTATATAGAGAGCTCCACAGTTCTCTTAGCACATCTAGAAGCCCTAAAGTTAGTGTAACTTAAATGGTGACAATTTTGTAATTTTTCAGCATTTATGTGTTGCTGGATTTACAAGACCAACTGTACCTCTCACTTTAAAGTGTAAATCTGCAGTAATTGTGCCAGGTTTGGAAGACCGCCAGAGGTATTTGCAAGTCAATTAGAAGAGCTGTCCCTCATGAGATGTTCACTGTTGTGCAATCTTCATTATGCACAAGACTTTGGAAGTAATGTCTTGTCAGTTTTGAAACAGTTTGAAAACAGGAATAATTTTCCTGGAGACAGAAGAAACAATCCAGGCCGTAATATTAGTTTTATTAAGTCTGTTGCTAAAAATTTAGGCAAACTGTGTTGGAATAACTGTAAACAGAACTGGGCACTTGGTCATCTATTGACAGGGCTTTAGTGAAGGTGTGGAAACTTCTCACCCTGGAGATGACAATAAGTAAATTTACAGGTTGAGATGATGTGGGGAAAAAGCTGGAGGTAAGGACCACACTAGGAACAAAGATGAGTGAAAATTTCTTAACCTAGATTCAATTTTCATCATCTGCAGAATAGTGATATATTAAAAAGACAAAAGGTTAAGAAACTAACAAACCAGAAATATTTATCCTTAAAAATCTGTGATTTAAGAGTTGAGGAATGGTCAGGAACTGGTCAGATTCTAGAGCACTGGGTGACACAAGCTGAGGGGAAATGGAAAGAAAATGCATTTAGAATGATGCTCTGTGTGCTGAAATGTAGAAAGCTGTAAGCTGCGGTCATAACTCCATTGTAGAAATAAGGAATCTTTCAAAATTATTTTTAATTCTTAAATGTGATTTCTTTATAATGCCAAGTTGAGATTGTTTTTGAGGATGCTAATCAGTATGGAAAGTGAATTTAGAAGAGATTTTTAACAAATTCCTTCCTCTGTAGGAGTATTTAAAATCAAATAACATTCCCAAGGCTAGCTGAGATAGGCCTGTGTATTTCAGATCAAGTTGTGTTTATCTGCATTACTCTGACACTTATGGTTACAGGCAGTGCATTGAGTGTCTTTCTTTAGCAATACTGAGAAAAGGCGATGAATTCGGTAGAACATGGTCAATACCTATGATCACAAGCCTCCTTTTGTCTAAAAGTTTCAGACTGAACTGTTCACAGCTTTTCTTTCTCCTCTACTTCTATCCACAGCAACTTGTTTCTAATGAACTAACACCCCAAATAGCTGAGAACAGTCTTTACCTTCTCTGACAGCACTGTACAAGCCTCTGCAAGTTACTTTCACTTTATTTTTACCCTGTGCTATAATGTAAGTTTCAATGATTTCAGATAGTATAATTGTATATATTTTTATATGTAGTTTTTACAATCCCTCCATTAATGAACAACTAGAATACAAAAGTATCTCTATAAAATGCATGGAGCACAAGAAAAAACAGCATTAATCCTTAGCTGAAGAAACAATATTTCCTTTCCACTATGACAATGACATTTCTGTCCTCAAACTGCAATGTCTAATAGCTCTTTTTATAGGTCCTCCATTACCAGGTAACCCAAATAATTTGCAACACTGTGGAATTGCTAAACCTACATTACATTTATGGTTCACTTTGTAGTGTTACATTACTGTTTCTCTGTATGAAAGCTAAATCTTTTCCATTTTTCTGTTAATGCTTGTTTTGTCTTTGCTAGGAAGTGTGTTTACTTAAGCCTAAATTATTGCATTTGGAAATGGAGGTTAGTGAAGAGCACTGAATCTGCTATCTAATCTTATGTTCAAAGGTTTTTGTGATTTGGTTTCTTGTTTCTGACTTCAGTTTGTATAAGCAATTCTAATACCACCAAAAACACACCCTTAAAGCCACAGATGAAGTTGAGCATATGTCACGTAAAGTACTTTCTTAAAAAAAGAGCTTAGAGAATGATGGATAGCATTTGCTTCCAAGGAAGGTTAACAACTCCCTATACATATGGTAAGGTTAAAGCCATCCCCACTGCCCTTTGTCTCAAAAAAACTGGCAAGCAATTTTGTAATAACTTGTGCAGTAGAAAATTTGCCTCCTCACTGCAAACAGTAAATAGGCAGTTTAGGTCCATATAAAGATAAAGTGCCTTATATTACTTCATTATGAAACAGAAAATGTCACATCTAAGGTTAAGTGAGGATGATTTTTAACACCCATCCTCTCTGAATACTTTTAATTGCAGAGTTATCTTGTATTGATATATTTCACAATATACTGTTTTAATAAATTCTTTATGATCAATCCGGACCCATGGTTTTGTATTATTACATTGGTTATTGGTGTGATGTGTTCTTTGTTGTAAGTTTTACATATGTTTTTACCGTTCAGACTCCCCAGAATTTCTGGCTTTTTGGAATAGGATGTGCTGTAACCAAAATATAAAGTCGTGACTAATATTTGTCACCTGTTTTTCAGAATACAAATCCTTTCACTTCTCAGAACACTCTGGCATCTTGGAGTCCTAAACCAACAGGCTGCTTGGCCCTTCAGTGCATAATCCGAAAGTCAATGCTGTAAGTCTCTTGAAGTCTGGGGACCTGCAGTGAGTCACAGAAAAATAGTGCTTGGAATTTGTTAAATAGTCATTAAAAGTTAATTGATATGAACATGAATATTTTTATTTGAGTTATTCAATATGCAGACTCGAATTTATGACAATATAAACTGGGAAGTAAATGCAAAATTGAATGTTAATGATTCTTCTAATAATGGAAAGATCTTCTGGTGAGGTATGTGTAGGGACAAGAGGCTTTGACCTTGAGATAGGTACGGAAAATAAAAATTAAACTGTTTACTTTCTTTGGCTTGAATACAATGACAGGAGGATCAGGTGCTTTCTCTTTTACACCAACCTTCACCATCACTGAAGTGTCATATGGGCAGATCCTTTTTTGCCTCTAGTGAAGTGAAAGAAAAGGTAAAATTTGCTGTGGAAGCAAAATGGCAGTTACTGCAACTCGAATGTGGGAAAACATTTGAAAATCTTCAAGAACTTAGTGTGACATTTTCCAATAGATTGCACATTTTTTAGAGGAGCCAAAAGGCTTTCTTCTGCTTTTTTTTTAAGAATATATCTTATTTTTTTTTACTTTTGGAATGGACATCTTTAATGCCCAGCATTCTGTTTAAAAGCAGAAGTAAAGAGAATGTGGAAATGGTTGAATATCCTGAAAAATAAACCACTTCATACCTAGTCAAATTAAAATTGTCAAGTTGACCTTAAAATGAATTTTTGCTTTGCTACATCAAAAAAACTCCAATCATTTGTCCACCTCTACATGTAAGCTGAGACTTTGAGTTGCTTCCACTTAACATTTCTTTTGTAATGAGCCTGATGATGACAAAGCTCAATGAACTCAGGAAGTTGCAACTGGGCTTTTAGTCATTATGACTGATTTAAACCACCACAATAATAGTTGTTGATTAAAACTTTTACACAGCAACTAACACATCTTGCTAGATTATGAAAAGAAGTGGCTGCGGTAGGTAACCATGGAGTATTTCCATCCTAATGGAGTAAATGGATTCAGAAATTAAAGACAACAAAAAACTTAATTACTTGGTTTCATTTTAGTGAGACCAATTTACTTCTAATACAGCCTTTTCATCGGTGAATGCCACTTCCTACACTTTCTGGACCACGTCACAGTGCCCATCTGCACTGTGTTAGAAAGAACACCATATAGATTTGTCAGTGTGCTTACAAAAAATTTCATCTAGAATTGGAGAATTCAATAACGCATCATAAACAAAGATAATCCTCTTCCTTGCATGTGTTCTCTCTCCAGTATAAAAGTGACATTTTTCTTTGATTTTATGGATGGAAAAGAAGATTTTTGAATTAAAATGGGTTCTGCTACTTGAATAAATCCATTCTTATTTTCAAAAAGATAGTACTTATGTTTCAGACATATTCAAGGTTTCAGACATATTCAAGATTAATTCGTTCATGTCTGCACAGCACTTTAAGGTTCTTGGGAAAGGGAATGATAAAAATGCATGAAAAATACATAAAAGTACATTAAAAACACACACACACACAAAAGAAGAATGTATGTTCCTTTATGCCAAGGTGAAAAAGAAGAGCAGAGATGACTTAAAAAAAGAAACTTTTGTTTAATATAATGGTGTTTACTGACATTGAATCAATTATTCTAATTACTTTGCAAGGCAGTCTCTGGCATAGGGTGTTGGGATAGGATATCCCAAGGTTCAGTTTTCACTATCAAGCTGTATATCAACATATAAATTACAGTTGAGGAAACTACTTGGGCTGAGATGTTTCTCTCTAAACTGGCTCTCCAATCTCTTAGTGGCTTTCCAATGTGGGAAGGAGAAATGGAGACTGAAATGAAAAGAGACAGAATGTACGGAAGTGGAGACTGCAGAACTTAAATGGCTGTCAATGCATCATGGGTCAAAAAATATTGACAGCTCAAATTCTCTCCTGAAAATCTGAGAATTGTGAAAGTCTGGATAATTTTCATTTTCATAGCCTCCTCTCTTGTCCCAGCAATATCAGTTTTGCAAGTGAGATCCTAGACCATTTCTGGAGAAACTATTCTGAGGATAAAACTGACCTGACTTGGCACCATGGGGACCAGTCATCTGAGACAGAGCAATGTTCATGGGACATCAACTGTTCTGTTTACAGAGACCCAGGCGAGATGTGTTGTATGTCCAGTTTTATTGTGGAAAGATTATTAGACTCATTCAAAAAGTTGAGGGCAGGCTGGTGGGTTTCTGGACCTTGCCCATATTTATTTGGAGGCAGGTTGTTGTGAAAGGTCTCAGCATCACCTGATCCTGCATACTCTGCTTTAGATTTGAATGTGACACTACTAGTAGTTTTCCCTTCATGAAGAGACCCAGTGTATTTCTGAGGGCTGTACTCTGTCGTGGGGTCAGGAAAACCTGAGTGGAACAGGGATCACTCTGTTCAGCTCAACAGCGTCTTCAGATAAGCTCCTTTTGAGGTGATCCTTTTGGAGGAGGCATCTATAGCCAGTGACCATAGTGTGTTCTCCATCCATTCTCCTGAGGCAGGCTGGACTCAATACCTGGTTATTAAGCATTATTTGGATTATTTTTTTGTTATGTCGTTAAAGACTTGCAAATACTTTTTTTCCCCATGCTTAAAAGGCGAGTGTACATGACAGCTTGAAGGATGGCAGTGCTACATGGCAGTGCAGGTGGGAGCTAGTGCAAAGCTCAGCAAAAGACTGAAGAACATCCCATTTTACTGCAGACTCTAGAGAAGAACTTTGTTTTCTGTCTTGAGGGGGAGAAAATTGACATTGCCTGAGTCTAGAAAGTAATATGGTAACAGAAATAGTGTACTGAAGTAATAGTTCTGCAAATGTACTCAAACATAAAAAAAAGAAAAAACAAACCAAAAAAACTGGTAACATTTTCTGTGTAGCAAAACAAGTTTAATATTAATGTTGGTTAAGACTTTTTTTCTTCTACCTGTAACTGTAAATGTCTTAAGAAAACCTGAGACCATCTATTTATTATTTAGTAAACTACCCTTCTTCCTCTTTTCTGCTAATTTGATACTACTATATAATTCAGATCCAGGACCTTTACTCCTCATTTATACTGGGCTATATTTCTTGCTATAAGCAAGAAATAATGAAGTCAAGATTTCAGTGGAAGATATCAAATATAAATTGCTGCTGGTTTTCTGCTCGAATAAGCTTGAGAGGTCTGGAGGCTATCAAATAAAGGGCTTGACCATGAAGTCAAGGTTGGACAAATCGGTCTTGAGCTGGACCTTACCTGGAACTTGCTGACCTGACAGACCCACTGCCAATGGTTTGGGCAAGGCAGGCACTTAGATGGAGCAGACACAGTGGCTTCTGAACTGTTGCTTCTTAACTGGGTGAATGAGAGTGCAGCTCTCCCTCTTCCAGTGCTTGTGCAGCACTTTTTTCCTCCTCCTGCTGATATCCCAGTAGTCCAGGGGAAGGCTCATTTCCTTGGCTTCTTGCTTGCAACTGTGCCCTGTTGGTAAAAAACACAGAAATAGAAATCTTTAGAAATTAGGAGTAACACAGTTTTGCCCTACACCCAACCAGAGGCATGTTTGTTGTTTTTGTTTACTTGTTTTTTAAATAAAATTAAGTCATTTAAATTTATTCCCTCTTCTGTGATGAACAAGATTGTTGCTTTCTGCTGATTGACAGGTTTTTAATGAGAGAATTAACACACGCAGGTGTAGAAGACAAGGATTTTTTTTTGCCAGATGTCTGCTGCCTCATCAGGCTTGCATTTACGAGAAAGTGCTTTTCACTACTTATATTGCTCCAGGTGATCATTTGAAAATAATATCTGACTGCAATCTACTACCCTAATTTTGTACTGAGATGAAATTAATATGATTTTCTTCATTGAAAAGTTATGTCTTCATCACCATTATCTAATTGATGCTAATCATGAAGGCAAGTGAAAAATTGTAACATATCTTAAAATACATAAAGCACCTGTTACAAGCTTTGCCATCAATTTATCTGCAGCTTGCATTTTTTTTGTGTCTTTCTCAAGGTTCAGACATACTTACCTGTTTTAGAATTCAAAACTAATGCATCTGTATAGTTTGTGCTTAAGCAATAGGAATGACATGCCTGTGATTTGCAGTGAAACCTCTTTGACATTTTGCAATCCTAATTCTGTGGTGATGTGTGTGTTAATGAGGATGAAAAGCAGAAGTATGCTGAAGGAAGTGAGAAAGATCTGTTGACCTGGAACTAGTCAAATCTGTAGAAGCATTCAGACTAACTTCGTAAGCCAGTAAACCAGGAGCACTACTTAAAAAGGCATAAATTAAAACTCTGTAGATATTAATTTATTAAATGTAGAGAGCATCTGTGATTCCTACTTTAAAAAACACTTTAATACTCAGAAAAATGAGGCATGTCTCAAAGCAATGGCTTTTAAACATTCAGAAGTTTCAGTAACAATGCAACTTTGAGCACACGGTGTACTCAAGCTGTAAAAGTATAAGAAATTTAATTAAAATTTCAGTGCCCACATGAATGGCAAAAAAGTACAAATTTTTTACAGGTCCTAATTTGAATGTATGAATTACAATTTCCTTGATTATGATTGCATTTCATTTTTTATTAACAATTTGCAAACTACGGGAAGACAGAAGCTGACATTTATCATCATCTAGAGGTCAGAGTTCAAACCAATGATCGTGAGTTATAGGGCAAAAATTTTATCCTGGGCTGTATCATCCTGGGACCATAACCTTGGGGTTAGCAGAGTGGTAAAACCTTGGTTTGCTATTAGCAGTAGTATTGTTTTAATTGACTTTCATCTAAGATCTTAGGTAGAAACATATGTTTGTGATCTAGTATCATGTAAGTGTGGCAAAGATCTTCAAAGATTGCTATATCACTAATAAGAGATTCTGGCAGTCAGTATTCTTATACTAGCTTGCAGGTGGATCTCGTATTTCTAAAAACAGTTGGTATAGCCATTTGGGCTGTGCTTTGCTTTTCACTCCTGTAAAATCATAGTGATCTGTTTTCTTCTCATCATTTTTGGTTATGTGAAACAGTTAGACTGATGCTATTTGAATTTAAATGGTATAAAATTGGTCCCATAAGAAAGAATCAGAATTTGCATATTATCAGTACCATTTATCAGTCTTTGCTGCAAGTAAGTGTCATTTGAAAGGGCAGAGTATGATCTCTTTTCTGAATCTAAGGTATTAGAGCTATTGGTCCTTCTGCAATATCACTGGACAGCTTTCATTATATAGGGTAATCGTAAAAATTCCTGTTGTAATTGGGAGGGAAATGAGTTTTCCATTCTTTTTACATAGTTACATATGTACATATTACATATGCGTAAATAAAGGTAAAACACACACATTTTATCTACAGATCAACAAGAAGTCCATGATATTTTTTGAGAAAAGCCAACAGTAGTCTACCTTTTCTGTAAGGACTTTCCTTTATGTACAGGAAGGAGACAGATAACAGGCATGTCTTCTTTTGGTTTATTAGGAAAAGGTTATTCCTGAGAGAATTAGAGGAGTGGGACAATAAATATTTTTCATCAGGCAGCCATTCCCACCTATCTATTTATTTTGTTTACAACATGGCCACTGAAATAACAATGAGAGCACCTGGACTGAAAAAATAACAGGTTTAAACAAAAACATAATCTATTCTTAATTAAGTGTATAAGCTTTACATCTTAACAGTGCAAATAGATCAGCATGGGTATGAATTTCCTTTCTCCTGCAGACATTGGGCTCACTGTTATTAACTTGCGCAGTACTTTGAAAGTGAAAATGTTTTTACTGTATTATAACTGCTTCCCCCCCTCCCCTTTTTTTTTTTTTTCCCCAGGATTTCTATGTAGTCTATACAAAATCTTGCAAAAACTCCGGTTGTTAAGTTTCAGTCTAGACCGTGGTGCCTCAAAGCACCATTTGTCTCCAAACATTTAGTGCTTCCTTGCAGAGTGGTATCTAAATCGGGCACCTCTCCCACCTAAGCCTTGCTCTGGTGCTTGTCCAGAAATAAAATCATGCATGACAAGCCCAGATCTTCCAGCACTGCAGGATGAATGCAGTCTTTTACTTCTAATTGGAAGAGTTTGCATGGAGCAGTGAGATGCTGATTGCCTCTGATTGTTGGGAGTTGCCCAGTTCTTGCATCAGGGAGAGGGAGCAGCTTGCAGGGCAGAGCTGCTGCTGGCTGAGAGACTGCAGGAGAAAACAGACCAGTTAAAGAAGAATGTAGGAAGAGTTTGGAAAACCATTTTTGCCTGTTTTTATAACTGAAAAATGTCCAGTAGTGCTGCTTACTGGTCATTGTGAGACATTCCTCTGGTTGTTAGCAGTAAATCCTCACTAGACTATCACTGTAACATAATTTGCAGTTGCAATGTACATATAAATGCTGTTTGTGGGCAGCCAGTTCCTTCAGAAGGAACATATTGAATATGCCAGAATCAGTCCAACTGCAGTGATCCCACCCAGCTGAGGGTTACATTTTCTGGCTGCATGAACCCATTAAAACTGGAATGCTTTGGAAGGGAGGAAGGTGAGCCTTCCCTCTTCCCAGCTGCACAAGGGATAACGACTTCACAGGGATGTGGCAAGAGTTAAATCATTATGTTTCCAAAATGTTTCAAAATTTTTTGGATGAGAGTTTGGTAGGGGTGAAAATGAAGTCAGTGTCACTCTAACACTGTCCAAGTCTGACAGCTCAGAAAAAGCTGGAGATGAAAAGAGTCTTTGGCGTTGGTCATTGTAAGTGTGCATTGGACCTGGGAGATCCTGTTCCTGGTGCTTAACATTAATGTGTTTACTTTATGGTAGTTTATATCTTGGGTACCAATGAAAAATTAGCAAAGAGGAAAAGCAAAGTGCGTGTACCTTCTCTAATACATACACACATAATTAATCATTTTATGCAAACTGTGGAAATCTCAGAGAGAAGGTGCAGTCACAGCAACAGGAAATGGGACATTTTAAGAGGTCTTTGTTGTGCTTTTTCAATGTGTGTGGGGTGACTTTAAATGGGGAAGGCTTATTATATTAATAACTCAGGAAACAGTAAATAAATAAAATGTGAGACAGTTAATCTAAATTTAAGTGCCAGGGCTTGAATCCAGCTTTGGAGGATAACACAGGAAACTGCAAAACATGTAGTGCTTTTTGCAAAGAAAGTTTATCTCGGTGTTACCATCTGGCACTGAAGAATGGGGGGCCTTGGGGATGATGGCTCATGCAGATACAACAGTGCCAATGGATCAGATTGGCAGCTGAGGTGGGTCTCTGCTGCTCCACTCACCAAAGCTTGAATCAGGAACGGTGCAAACTGACAAGGTTGCACCAAAAGTCTGAGGGTTTTGTAAATGTCTCCAAGCTGATTGTCACTTGTGGGTTATTTCACTTTCCAGGGCAGAAGACTGAATTGAAAAGAAATCTGCCTGAGTGATGTGGTCTCTGCTTCTGCTTCTTCTAGATGTGGCTTGGACCTTCCTCTGTTGCACACTATTGCAGAGAGTCAGTCATAATGACCATCAGATATTTTAAGGTCTGTGATAACAACATGTACTGACAACTGCTCTTGTTCCTGTGGTTAGAACAAGAATGATGAATGTTGAATGTAATAGTTCAGAAATACATGTTTATCACACTTCACTTCCTTTGATCATGTTGGTTTTAATGAGAGATTTTGTTATGTATAATAAAACAGAAGATGAAACCTGCATGAAAGACCAACCTGTAATGTTCAGAATGAATGAATGTTATCTAGAGCTGGCAATTTCTGAAAGCTACTTGCAAGTGTAATTAAAGTCTTTAAAATAATGACTCCCAAAGGAATAAGCTGCTTTACAAAGTGATTTTATGCTCCCTCCTCCTATTTACGAAGTCTCAGGTGTATTTTACAACACTTCCAGGCTGTTTTTTAACCAATGGTTCTTGTATAAGCTGGTACTCTTCAGCTGACCATCATCTTTGCACTGAAATTCGTATAGTAATTAGTTTCCAGCCTCTAAGGTGATCTCTAGTTACTGACCAAGTAAGGTGGTTCAGATGTTTTATTATTCTGGGATATCTATCTGGCATGTCCTGACTATCACTAGAGTAAAGGGTTCCTGAAAATAATAGGAATGACATAGTATAAGAGTAGTAAAAAGACCACTAGAAGCCAATATGGATCCCTTAATAAAATTATATGGTATAGATTTTTCTAAAAAAATTAGTTTTTTGCAAGAACCTCATTAAAATGCATGTGTTTAAGTGAGGGAAAAGGTAACAAATTTTAAAGACTTAACTTTTAGTATGCAATTTCTGCAGTTTCATCAATATTTTCAACTTGTGGTTTTGTCAGTCACTTTTGTCTTTGTGCTCTGATTTGAGCTTGGAGGTTTGTTTGTTTGTCTGTTTTTGTTTGTTTTGTTTAGTTTTGTTTTTGTTTTGATGTTTTTGTGAGACCAAAAATTAAGTTCCACTTCTCTTCCTCTTTGAAATAACTGAGTGAGCTCGAATTCTTTGTGTCTTCACTTCAGAGGCAGACAATAATGTGCTGTGAAAAGAGTGAGTCTGTGGATTTTTTTAAGAAGTATTTCCAATATGATGCCATAAAGGTGCCTTTTTCCCTGTTTTTCCTGTGCTATTTCCAGCTTTATGGTGCTGATCTTCATTTCCTTGTTTTGCTCATCCTACTTGTATAGATGTATGTGAACATGCAGATATACATATAAACACATACCTGATTATTTATACAGATTCACAGATGAACACTGTAAGTAAACATGCTGTAAAAATATTGCAAACGGTGCCATTTGTAGCATGTCACATTCATTCTTTGTAACTGTGATTCCATTTTATTTTTCATCCACTTTCTGTGTTGTACCTGCCTTGCACAGACATTCTTTACTATTGTTATTGGAGCTAAGGTTGCTTTGAATGATGGTTCTTCTCCTTCCACTCCAAGGCTAAAAACTTCTTGGTCTTTTAGACATTATATTTTCAAGCCACAGTAGTCACCAGGAGAAAAATATATTGTTTTGCTTTACAGATTTGGAACTCATTTTTATGTAATATCTGCCAACACTTAATTTAAAAATATTTCAAACAACATATATTGAATTTCTGGGAGTTTTCCAGCTGATGTGAATGCTTTTTCAGAGGCATTCCTTCAAATTTGGGAAAAGTATTATTTCATTGGCCACTATTCCAGTAAAATTAATCAGAGTTGTATCCGTAAGTGAGAATTACATACCTTTCTGACATATGTTTTTGATAGCAGGTGTGTAACATTAAGACAACCTTTCTGTTGATTGATAATTCTTGAGTCACCAAGCTTTGATTCACCCACACATCAAAATTAAATGTATTTTCTCATCTGCTGTATTTTTGCATCAAATACATTTCAGAGGAACGGAAGACATTAAATGTGTTTTGTGCTTTTGTTAGGCAGGCAAATGTTTTTGATTTCCTTTCCTGTTATGTGACTTAGTCCCAAAATAAATTAAAGGGAAAGACTCATCTTATTAGACTCATTTCATTATTTTCTTAAACTAGAAAAGAATTAAGCAGTGCTACTTGATATTAAGTCCACTTTTCTGCAATTATTCTACCCTGTCTTCAGCTCATAGGGATTTTATTTTTTTCTTTCCCTAGTTGTTCAGTGAAGAGTAAGCTTCATGGACAATACATGAGAGTAACCTTCCATTGTGAGAACTTTTTGGTTCTTGATTATGCAAGTCCCCAGGTGTACTGCTATATCTCAATTACAGGCATATTTTTTGTTATGAACCCTGTAGATGTATTCAGGCACAGATTGAAGTACTGAAACTGCATCCTGAATAACAGCTTTATTTTTGGTGACAATGCCAGGTCTTTCCATAAGTACACCTTTTCCCTGTTTGTTCTGAGACCAAACTTGAACAAAGCAAAACAATGATCTTTGAAGAAAAGGCCTAGTCCCCAATCTCAGGATTTCAACAGTAGCTTTGCAAGAGCATGCAAAGTGCTGTAAAGTTTCATTCCTATGTGATTGTAGGATGTCTGTGGTAAAAATATTTCCATGTGTGAATGGCCTAAGCTTATAATTTAGACTACTATGCACTATTATTTATCTCAAATAAATTTATATATTTAATTTGTGTAGGCTTTTCTTTGCTATCTCCTGAAAACTCTAATGAAAGCTTCCATTTGCTGCAAAAAAATATGTTTTTGTAGAAGACTAACTATAATGCCAATGCCATTCTGGGGTGTATCAGAAGGGGGTGGGCCAGTAGGTCGGGAGAGGTTTTCCTGCCCCCCTACTCT
>JANHFX010023236.1:5921-36344 GCA_027560015.1 Chloroceryle amazona | reverse complement strand
TGGAAGCCCCATCCTTGGAGATTTTTAAGACCAGGCTGGATGGGGCTCTGAGCAACCTGCTCTAGTGGGAGGTGTCCTTGCCATTGGCAGACGGGTTGGAACTAGATGATCTTTAAGGTCCCTTCTAACCCTGACAATTCTATGATTGTACATCATTTTCACAGTTCCTAAATTTATTTGGTTTTCCCAGTCTGGTATAATGAATATAGAGCTAAAAGCACCACCTTCACACTTCCTTTATGCATTTCTGGATTGCAGATTGGGTGAATAAGATAAAAGAACTGAATGAGTTAAAAGGTTACAGTTTTTGAGGTAATCTGCTTTTAGAAAATAGTCTTTTGATGATAAAAGTTATTTAGTTAACACTGGAGGGAATAATGTTTCAGAAATTAAGACTCCAGAGTTTTGGGTGTGATCTGGCATTCAAGATGTTTGACCTTGAGGACCTTGGTACTTATTTGTACCTATTTGTGTATAAGTGTGAGGCAGAAGAACATATCAATCCATCCACCACCAGAATCATGCAAGTGAGGGACCTGATATTTGCAAATCCTGAGTAGTATAGTTGACATTTTTCTCTGGAGGTGTCTAATCTGGATTCATTCTTTGTAGGACTTCTAGCTGGTTTTACACTGCTGATCAACAGTGGGCTGGCAGGAGCATGCTACATGGGGTAGCATACACATGTGGTAGGCACACTGATTTCAAAGACTTGTCCATGTGACTGTTCAAAGACCCGTAGTGCTCTATCTGGTATTTTTTTGTTGTTGTTGTTTTGTTTTGCTTTCTTTCTTTGTATTTTTTTTCTTTTCTTTGTAAAAACTTCCAAGCTCTACATTTTACTTTTGAAATTTGACTGGCAGTACAGGTCAGTGAGTTGAGTCACAAATCCCTCATGCTGATATCTCCTTTTCAGGTATCAAACACATTCATGTTTAATGAACAGAGCCCTTCAGGCTAGAAAAATAAACATTCAGATGAGACCCTTTTCCCACTGCTACCACAACCCTAACTCACAGACAAATGAAAACCTGATGAAGGATATATGACAGGACCTATTCCACTCCCCCTCAATGACCTCAATCTATCATGAATGCAATTGGCCTGTATCATTGCAAGCAACTCAGGCAATTGTCAGTGTTGCCAATAAATCACTGCAGTCCTGCAGTTATGAGCTCCCCGCAAATGTTGCCATAATTCTTGATGCTCAAGTAGTCACACGCCTTAGGGTTGCAAAAGTTTTGAACAAGGTTTGTTCATGTTGGTGTTATGCTCATTAGATCAAAAAGAAATGTGCCTCCTCACAGAGGATGAAACAAGAGCAAGTTTATTGTTGCTTCATTCTTGGGGCAAAATGCCTCCTTTGTTCTCCTGCTGGTAATAAGTTGAGGCACCCACCATCATGAGAAGCATATGACAGATGCCTTTCGTTCTTAGAAGAACAGAAGGTTTTCTAAAAAGAGTGGGGCTTCTGCTTCCTCTGAAGTAGTTGCCATGTAAATAGTGGCTGGTAGGTAGTGCTGTGCTGAAGGCAGCTTTAGGTCTGCTTTGCATAAGCGGCAGTGTATATGTGGGAGTTTGGCTCAGCACTATACCTTTTAGATATTCTGTCCCATTTCTGTCTCTTTCATCCTACCCACCATGAAACAGGCAATTTTCAGTAATGGAGAGAATTGCTTTTCAACAGTTTAGCCACCAATTCTTTACACTGATATAATAGTTATAATAATAACACAGTAATAATTCATTGTCACGTAGATTTCTCCTGTGTAAATGTGATTCCAGTTGGTCCAGCACAGTTAATTTTCAACAAACCCGAGCCCAGAAAATATTGTGTGCAATGACAATAGCAGTCTTCCTGATGGACGTCACTGTAGTCAGTCCTCGCATTGCAGCACAGTCCCTTGCAGCTTCTCTTTGTGCAACACCATGTCAGGAGCAATGCATTCACTGCTTTGTTCATTCCTAACAGGAGTTTGTTGTTGCATTGCAGAAGTTTTAATTTTTAAAGTGGAACAATGCAGCAATTTCTTCTATGCTGAGAAGAGAAACTCTTGTGACTCTTTGTTGTTTGCATGAAATATTTTTTTCTTCCATTTTTATGTTTTAGTGCATTATGTGCAAGAAAGAAAGCAGCTCTCTTGATCTCCTTGTCCTACATGCAGGCTGTCACTTCTGTCTTTTTGCTTCCTTCGGGATGACAGATACATGGCCACTAAGCATGCAGAGGCTTCATATCAATCAATCAAATGCAATTCTACTTACACTGAATAAACTGTTAGAAACATGAACTTAACCTGCATTTTGAAAATCCACTGTGAAATATGGTAATAATAGTGTTGTGGGTATGAAAATCTAGGATTAGAAATAAAAAGTTTACAGGGAAGAGGTTTAGCCTTTGTTACATCAACTGATTAAAGTATTAAAAGAAACAATTTTTATGGCATAAAAAAAGCCCTTTCCAGATCTGAAACACAAGTATAAAATACTAGATTAAGGAAAACCCAACTCCTCTCTTCTTCCCTTGATTACAGTAATCAATTATCAATTTGTGAGAAGAGAAGGCAGCAACATCTGAGAATTGAGCTAGCAGAAATAATGGTCAAATATTTCTTCTGTGAAATCATTACCCACAGAAATTAGCAAGGAGCAATATAAGACTTCGGAAAAAAAAAAGAGTCAAATAAGAAAAGAGTCAACAAGCATGGTCTCTTGAAAAGACAGAAAAATCTCTTTTTACATCCAGTCTTGAAACAAAGATATACCATGGAGTCTGAACAATTTATTCAGGATTATGAAACTGTGATAGACTCTACCACAAGACTCAGACATCATATTAATTTTATCTTGCCCTTTCTTCTCATTTTGGCATTAGCTTAATCATAATATCCCTCCAACTATCTTCTCCCCACTCTCCTGGAATGCCCATGCATGGATGTAGACTCTTAATTAGAGTCCCTGAATTTCCATGAGGTCTATTGAAGTGATCTACCATTAAACATGTTCATAAAATGTGAAGATCAAGGCATAGATTGATAGATTTGGCCTGAACCTCATATTGTTTTGCCAAAATATCTTGCTGTTACTTTTATAGATAGAGGTGTTTCACCTTGCCAGAAACATTTCTGTCCAGCAGCATTTCATCTCTCAGTTTTTGGGAGAAGTCAGACAAGGGATGAAAGGACTGATGGATACACAGCACCTTATCCATGCAAATGCCCCAGCCACCAGTGGAGCTATGCCAGTGGGAAAATATTGCCCTTGAATCCTACAGCAGAAAAGGCCTTTGTGTGGGTCAAAGAAGGGATTTGTCCTACCCCCTCCCTTGTCCTGCTACAGCTGGATAAACAGGGTTAATTTTAATGTCTCTTGTTACTCAGATCCTATTCCATATGTCCTAATTAACCCTGTCTTATTCTGGCTAAAGGTTTCTGTTAACACCTTCTATTCAGTATTTCTCACATGCTGAATAAACAGTCTCATTTACAAAGCTCCATTAACATGCAAATGCCCGAGTTACACTTTGTGTTGAACTTCATTAGTATGGAAAGATGCATTTCCCAATGGGAGGTCACTTGAACAAAACTTAGTGCAATTACACAGTTTTGCTGACAGCTCAATATCACGTGAGTGAATACTGCAACATTTTCTCTCTTGTGTTTGCTTTAGTGGAAAATAAATTTTCTTTGAGAATATTGCATCCATTTGCTCAACTTTTCTGCTGAATTTGCTGTAACACTGGCAAATAATCTGGCCAAACCAGTGAATTAGATTATCAGTTTATGAGAAGGTTCATGTAAAGCAATATTTGAATATATAAAGAATAGCCTTCTAGGGCCAAATTGCTGGGAAATACTTTAAAAATAATTTTTTCACTAATAAACACATGTAATATTATGAGATATGCATACACATGTCCAGTAAAATACATATGGCTTAGATTTTGGTTCTGATTTTCCAGAGTCAAACAGAACGCTTGCAAACAATATTCAGTTCAATATTAAAAATAACAAAAAAAAGACTAATTATAATTTATTATATCATTGTAGGTATTCAGATCTGGGCAGTTTTGAATTCATATGCACAAAATGAAGATAAATTGATTAATCTAACAAGTTTATTACTCAAATTCCTTTCCGTCTATAGTATTCATTATAAATTATTCATTTGGCTGTGGCCAGCATAAAGCATCAATACTTATTTAATTCTAACTCAGAAGACAGATGTTTTCATAATGTTCATTCTAATGTGTAGTAAAAATATAATATTTTGCCTGGAAAAAGTATAATGAACACCTGGATCCAGCTGTGCTCTTAAGCATCCATCTAGCCTTAAAGTGCTTACAATGATCACATGAGGATATCCAGTTAGCTGTGTGCCCAGTTAAAAAAGTTGTACAAGTGGTTGTGAGTCAGAGCCATGATTTTTAGCTTCAAGAGTGAGGATGTAGTCAGTGAAAATATACAAGTTTTAATTAAAAACTTGCGATGGCTATTGGAAAGTAGGGGTAGGATAGAGTGGTGGTGATTTCGCTCGGCTGTGTCCATAGTGCAATGTGGGCTGTTACTGGGAGCTAATGGCTGTGACTGCGCAGAGCCAAAGATGTGGGCCATCCTTGTCTGGATGGTCTTATGTGGTACCAGTTGACTATTTTTCTTGTAAAAGTGAGGACAGAGGGAACACTCTGAGAAATCAATTGGCAGCTTTGAGAGGGTGACATCATGGATTTGTCTGTGTCATCCATCAGAAGTCAGAAGTGTAATGGCAGCTTATAAGTTTCTGGTGTTGCTGCTGACAAGTGATCACTCTCAGGTGATACAAAAGAACAGTCAGAAATTTCAGTAATGGCATTTTTCCTTCAGTTAACTCAAGCTGTTTATGATGGTGTAGGGACTTTGTGGAGACAGTGGCTTAACTGCTTTTTATATCAGCTGAGGTGATTATATTATTTACTGGAAGTCCTATGTATTTTGGACCTGTGGCACATTTTGAGCTGCAGTGTTACCCTATGACAAGGAATTTCACAGCTTTATTATTATCTGTATAAGAGAGTGTATTTTAGCCTTTAATTTCTGTCGGGCCATTTAACAGTCTCTTGTTTGTATAATTATTTTGAGAAGTCATAAATCAGTGACTTTCTCAGTCACTGTAGTATTGAAATGTGTCTATAATTTCTTTTCTTTTGAGTATCCTCAGTGAAATAAATATGCCAGATATTTCCAGTTCCTCTTCTTATGGAAGCCTTTTCATGTTGTTATGCCATTCTTTTGAGACCCTTCTATTGTTACAACATGTCTTTTACAGTAGCCAGAGTTGTAGATGAGTACCCCACTGCTTTACTTAGTGACTCCATAATCCTTTTGGTTAATATTTTATGCACATATGCTTTATATATCCTTAAAAACCCACATCTATCCCTGCACATTTCAAAAGATACTTGCATAGATCTCTCCATAGTGTCATCAGAAATTTTTATGAATGGTTTTCTTACTGTAGAAGACATTATTTCTTGCAATACATATTGTCTTGAATGTCTTTCATCTGCCAGGTTGATGTATAGCCATAGTTTTTTCAAATCCTCTGAAATTCTTCATACTACTCTCTCATCTCAACAAACTGAAACAATTTTGCTTCTATTTAGAATTGCTTTTTTCTCTTCTTCTGACTCTTCCTGCCATTCTTCAGTCCCTTCTTCAAACATGTTCTTGAAAAGCTCTTTACTTCCAAACAGTACATTTGCAGCACAGCATCTACTTCTCTCACTGTTATTCCTGGACCTTGTGTGTTATTTCCTGTGAAAAATTATCTGTTGCTCAGGTGCTGTTTGAACTGAAGGAGTATGCCACAGAGTTGGATGTGGACTCTGTAAGGAAAGAAATTAGAGCCATTGGCTGCTGTATCATCAAGGTCTAGGTGAGGACTGAGTTTCTTCAGGTCCTGGTGGCAGCTGTTGCTAGGGAAGGCATCGCTCTCCAGCATGTGTTGGATGAGCTGGAGGTCATCCCACCCCAGGAGTTAATACTGCCCCACTGACCTTAGAGCATTCCTGGGCCTGGGATTGGACACTGTTGTTCCATGGGGCACATATAGACTATAAGGAGGGAATTTCATGCCCTTAGCCCTTGCTGCTGGAGATGTTTTAGGCTCCCTACCTGTACTGTGCTCTGTTGCAGACCCAACTGCAAGCAGCTGCGTCTGACTTTTAATTGCTGCAGTGTGTTCAGAGAAGGGCAACAAAGCTGGTATAAGATCTATAGCACAAGTCTTATGAGGAGTGGCTGAGGGAATTGAGGTGGTTTAGCCAGGAGGAAAGGAGGCTCAGGGGAGACCTTGCTTTCTACAACTCCCTGAAAGGAGGCTGTAGTGAGGTGGGGTCAGTATCTTCTTCCAATGAATGAGTGATAGGACAAGAGGAAGTGGCCTCAAGTTATGCCAGCATAGTTGTAGGTTGAGTATTAGTAAAAATTTCTTCCCTGCAAGGGTTGTCAAGCCCTGGTCCAGGCTGCCTAGGGGTGTGGTAGAGTCACTATCTCTGGAGGGATTTAAAAGCAGTGTAGGTGTGGTGCTGAGGGACATGGTTTAGTGGTGATTTAAGGTCTCTTCCAACCAAAACTATCCTATGATTAAATACATATTCCATGGAAAAAATAGGATAATAATTTCACTTTAAGTATTTGTTTCTTTGTTTATGCCATCAATATTTAGGTCCATCAGAGAGATGTGGTATATGCAACATCACTGAGTGCTGCATTCAGCTCTGAGGAGCCCAACATAAGAAAGACATAAACCTGTTGTAGTGAGTCCAGTGGAGGGCCACGAAGATGATTCGAGTGCTGGAGCACCTCCCCTGTGAGGACAGGCTGAGAGAATTGGGGTTGTTCAGCCTGGAGAAGGTTCTGGAGAGACATTATTGCAGCCTTTCAATACTTAAAGGGGGCCTACAAGAAAGCTGCAGAGAGACTCTTTATCAAGGAATGTAGTGATAGGACAAGGGGTGACAGTTTTAAACTGAAAGAGGGTAAATTTATCTTAGATGTGATGAAGAAGTTCTTCACTGTGAGGGTGGTGAAGCACTGGAAAAAACTATCCAGAGAGGCTTCAAGTGTTCAAGTCCAGGTTGGATGAGGCTTTGTGCAACCTGGTCTAATGGGAGGTGTCCCTGCCCATGGCAGAGGGGTTAGAATTAGATGAGCTTTAAGGTCCTTTCCAACCCAAACAATCCTATCATTTTCTGATTTTCAAGGAGACAAGAGGACAGCTTTCTTTCCAAATGAAATATTAACTTTCTGTGTAGTGTGAAGACAGAGCTATTTTAGGTAGAGTTAATTCAAAGCTCTGTAATGATGAAACTGATCATGTCTGGAAGGGAATCAGTGTGGGCGTTTTGTAGTATGTTGATGGCTTGTAGACAGACTGGTTGGTCGTGGTTGCCCATACAAAAGCTGAATGCAAAGCCTCTGCACATCAGGGTCAGAAGGCATTTGCTTTTGGCAGAATGTATGGATCACTGGCAAAAGATGGGGTTCCTCAGCCATGCATAAAAATTGGAGCTGAGTGAGGAAAGAAGCAGGGAAAGACCACAAGAATTTCCAAACTGAATGTTTTAAAGTGGAAAAATGAAGCAAAAGTTGTGGAATGTTCCAGATTAAATTGTACTGGAGCATGTGTGTTGTGTAACAAATGATTTGTGTTTGCTATGGAATTTTATATTAAGAAAGATCTTTAGGGATCTGTAATGTCTGCAGCTTACTACTGTGCACTGTAAATAGTTTAGTTTAACAGAGAAGTGGTGCCAGAACAAATGCAACTATAACATCTCCGATTCCACCCTCTTCAGAGGGCTGAAACTGCTTCAGGATCCAGTTGCATTTATTTTACCTTGTGATATACTACCAAAGTCCCCTAGCTGCTGGTTTTCTACTGGAGGTGCATCTCAAATAGCAGCAATGGAATTTATCCTGATTTATTTGAGAGTCTGAGTGAAGAACTCCTCAACTGCATCCCTAACAGCTAACCAATTTCAGTAGCACAGATGAAATAAAAGGGAGAAGGAGCTCTTGCTGTGAAGAAAAGAGCTGGCAGAACATACATGCTTCAGGAGAGAGAGTTAGAAAATGGCCAGCATATCTGAGCTGTCTTTTTAAAGAAAAGCTTTTAGTTTAGTTGTCTGAGTTCTTTTAGATAACTTCAGAATGGACAATTCTGAATAAAAGTCTAAATCACAGTTTACATATTTAGATTATCTAATTAATCGGTTGCTTTCAGACAACGAGAAATTATAACAAGAAATTATACCCCCCTACACCAACTCTCCCTCTATGATAAGATGAAGCAGCACAGAGAAACAAGAAACTTAGCTCTGGTGTAGACCAAAAGCCAGCAGCTTTGCAAAATTTCTCTTCTTTATCCTAGAAGAAACTTAGCTTTTCCTAATTTGCAAGGTTAGTGTGCTTGCAGCAATTTATTATTCAACAGTATTTTTCCAATGTATGTAACTCTACAATTGCTCTTACTCGGTAAGAGATTAAAAATTCATTTTAATTCATTTCTTAAAAGGTTGACAGATGACCTGAAATAAAATCCCTTCTTTTATATTGAAAAATTGAAGTTTGCATACTAAATGAAACAAAGCCAAAATCATAATTACTGTTCAGGAAAATGACATAAAAATCTACTGTGTTTTCATGTTGATCTAAAGTAGCATTCTGGCACACCATATATCAATATAGGGATCTGACATTTTCTCACTCCACATTGTTTTATTGCTTTGCAATGAAAAATTATTTTTTTTTCTACAGGAAATTCCTGTAGGGAATTGACTTTTCAGAGAAAACTCCAGAAACAAAAGAAAGAATGTCTAAACTGGTTTGATCTTTAAGGGACTCTTGCATGGTCACACCATTTTGTTTTATGAAAACAGTTTCAATAGCAATGTTTTTGATGAGGTGGTGGTCTGATGCTGGAATAAAGGTAGGATAGAGACAGATCAGTGTTATGGAGACACAGTCAAAGAGATTTTCCATATTCAGAAATAAAAACATCTGTGTTTTTCTGTGCACATTGCTCAGCATTTTGTTATTCATGTCAGGATGTTAATATTTAGGAAGTAAAGTTTAGGTATTCACATATTGTTTTGAATTCCTTGTTGAGCGAATGGTTGGGGTTTCTTGTGAGCTCCCAGCATAAAACAACTACAATAATTATGTCTGACAAAATCCTCATTTTTGGGTGGATGGGGTGGAAGATCCTCATACCTCTCCAAGTTACAGCAACAGCTCATTTCTGCCTTTTAACATCACAGAAAGTGCATATTACATGTGTACTCTATATGAACTGCATTTTCAAGTAAATGAAGTTACATGCTCTGTTCTTTAAATTTGTTTGACTCCCAGCAGAACATATGTAATATCTCATAACAGACTGCAGACAGGATAATATTTCTGCCATCTGAATAACCAACAAATCTTCTAATTTATGACTTTTACTCCATTTTTAAAAGAGTGCTTGGCCAAGTAGTTTTGTTTTCTGGTTAAATATTATGCACAGAGTTTATTCCTTGAAAAGTTAACAACGGCATGTTAAAAAAACCTTACCTTTTAGTAGATTTATTTCAACTGTATGAAATGGGAATTCATATGATTTTGATGCCGTTTAAACAGAAAAAAACCCAAACCAACAAACCTGTTAGAATATAATGATAGATTTGCAATTAATTGAGTTTAAGAGAGTCTGATTTCTGCACTGTAGGAGCACCCACAGCTTCTACCCTGTGGCAGTTGGAGCTTATCGTGTCTCAACTTCATCAGCATCTATGAGTGTTCAAACAGTTGAAACCAGAATATGGACCATGTATCAAGCTTTAGGCTGAATCTGGATTTTCCTGTTGTCTGCACTTGTCTGTAGTTGTACACATGGAACAGTACAACCAAAATATGTCCATTTCTATGATTCGGCATTTGCCGTGATAATCTACATCATCCATCTAATGATTTGAAGTGATCAGCTGGGGCAAGGTTATGATTCCATGTGTGTCCTGAAGTCTTAATATGGCACATAGCCATGAGATGGTACTACGGTTCAGGGTAGGTTTTGATGTGAAGAACTGTGAGAAAAATCAACTTTCATCTCTGCAGATGGGCTGAGAAGCTGCAAACACATTTTTTTTCTTTCTTTTTGTTTGTTTGTTGGCCTGGATTTATTTGAATATTTCAAATTAGAAGAAAAATCAAAAAATGTTTTAGCTAAAGTAACAGCCTTATTGACATTTATGGTAACTTCCTCTTCATCCAAAAAGTAAGCAAGCAAGCATTTAAAAGTTAAAAAAATAATGTATTCTGTTGAACAGGAAATGAAAATGTGAATTTTTCTTTGTCTTACTTGGCTGGAAACATTGAACAGCAGTTAATCATGTTATTTATTGTGATCCCGCCTTTTAGATTAGTAATTTTAACACCGGTTTCTGCCCACAGCTGCAAAAATAACATAGTAAGATTCAGGGATAGACTTGGGTCCGTGTTTTGCAAATGATTAACAGAAAGTCCTGTCTTAAAGGTAGAGAGATACATCAGTCCAGTAGGACCCTTTGTAGAACAGAAATGATGGAAACAAATTACTATTTTGAAAATATTAAGATACCTAGAAAAAAGTGATAACTCTAATGTACCTTTTGATTTGAGGAAGAGGACAGTCATTCATCTTTGAGATGGTTAATGTTTAGAAACAGTGATGTCAAGTACACTTCTGAAAAAATTTTGAATCCAATTGAATAATATTCAATAACTGAATGTAAACTTTGGTGTTTACAAGATTTAAGTTACAGTGTGATACCCATATTCATACTCTTTTTTTGCACATTGTGGCCACGTTGGTGGCACAAGGGCTGCAGGTTAGTGACAAAATATCACTGTTGCTGCAGATACCAAATCTCTCATAACTCACCTCATTTAGGGCTTTTTCTCTTTATCTGGCTTATTAAAACCTTTAAATGATAACATCCCACAGACTACAGTAGCACAGCTCAAGTGCCACACTGTACTTTGAAAATGTATCCCTTCCTGTTTAAGAGGTTGCTTTGCATTAAAGAAATTTGCCTCAATACCTTATTCCATATAGCTCTAGGGGTGAGGAAACAGAGTTTACAGCAAAATTTTATTCTTACTTTATTACTTAAGTATCTTAAAAAATAAATGTATTGTCTTGATGGGATTAGAGAGTAACAAAGAGTTATAAGCTTTTTCTTTTTTGTGCTTTGTGGGCCTTTATTCTGTGTTACAGCCTATATGCTTTCTCACAGGCTTTCATCCAAGCATCTGTCTAGGGACAATTAGGCAAGTATTCATTTTGAGTATACATTATGAGGCAATTAAATAAGAGCTGCTCTCCTCAGAGAGGAGATGGAGTGAGATCTGGGACATTAATTACTGAGATGTCATGAGAAACTGTAGTGAAGTAAGTCATCTGGTTCCAGCTTGAATTTGCAGCCAAGCTGCAAACTCACTGCAACTTGATACTGCAATGCAGATCCAGTGATAGCCCCTTGCTTAGCCCAGTGTGCGCTCGCGCTTGATAGAAGAGGAATGGAGACGGGAATAAGAAAAAGAAACTCTACTCTTCTTAACAATTTTGACAGATGTGGGAGCTCTTCATAAGCAAATAAAGCAGTTGCCATTAATCCTTCAAAAAGAAAATGAAGGGGCTGCTGAAACTTCTCATTGGTTTTAATTTCCATTCTGCTTACTGAGGTGGTCTAGTGAACTGTTTAACCTGTGAAGACTCAGAAACTGATGTTCTGCAAGTTTGTAGTGGGTCAGATTGGCTGCTTGTATGTTACATGCACAACTTGGTATTACGGTTAATAATTTATTTTTTTTTTAAATTGCTTTCTAAGCTAATCAAAACCTTAGTTTTATGTAGCAAAACCTTGAGCCAGCAATCTGCTTCAAACTCCTCTGCCTCGCATGCTTTAGTGAACAAGCTTGAATTCTCCATGGTTGCAAGGGCCAAAGCAGTGAAAAGGCAGCTGTAAAACTGATGATTAATTTCATGTTTTCCTGGTTGATCCCATATGAAGGTAATTGGACTGATATAATTTCAATGACTCCATGTGCTCTGTGTGACAAGGCAGCAGGCATGATATCTGCAAGAAGGTGTTCATTCCTGCTGAAAAGAGGAGGATGTAGAAGATGCTGCTGCTGCTGGAGAAACACACCAGGATCACCAGCAAGCAATATTTTGAGCGGGGGTGAGTAGTGTGAGTAACAGCAATGCGTTTAGTGTCAAGGCCAAAGCAAAACCTGTATTAGAGCTGCCGGTACCACTGTATTACAGGGGTCTAGGCAGAATGAGCATATGTTCCTCAGGCCTTTCATGAGACTGTACAAGCTTGGGTATAGCATCCCTTAATGATGTTACATGGTTTTCAGGCTGGCTTGTGCCCCCCTGCCTTGAAGAGTCAATACTTGCCTAAGATTACCTCTCTCTGTAGACATTTCCCAAGATGATACAGTATTAGATAAGACCTAGGGAGGAAGGATTAAATCTTTAAGTGTTCTGAAACTGGAGGTGACAGGTGAAGCACATGACCTGCAGAGTGTGGACTGATGATTGTGCTTAGGCTTGAGTATTTGATGGGAAAGTGTAGGAATAACTCAGGACGATATAGGAAATTTTGCTGATGAGAAATTTGGAGAGGAAGATCAAAGCTCATTTTTATGTAGTTTAAGTTGGCAGCTGCATATGCACTGGGAGATGCTGTCAGGGAGGTAAGAGAGCCATTACAGGAAGTGGGGAACAAGATTTTATGAAGTGAATGTAGTATTGTCAAAGATGGACTTGTGAACCTCCTCTGAACAAAGAGCAGGGAGATGTTCTGGGAGAGAGAGATGAGAAACATTCCTGAAGGATGACACTGAAGAAACCTGTTTGATTTCCATGTATTTTATGATCATTAAATTTATTTATATGTGTAATTTTCCCTGTGCATTGGGAATGTGCAGAAATTCAATGGCCCAGCACCCTCTCAGTGTGCCTTTTTCCTGATGCTAGCCCCACACGGTACCACGTAGTTTCACTAAATCATTGTTAGCAGAAATATACCACAAGAAAACCTACTGTGGCCCAAACTTGAGTGTGAATGTATGATCAGCTGACATTGCTAGCAAAGCCAACAAAAGTAGTACAGGGAAGAATTTAAATGCCCTTTATTTTAGTGACTGGAAGCTGATTTCTCTAAAAACCAGAAAAACGTCATGAGAGTGTGTAAATTTAATAGGCCCTGCAAGGAATTGTCTTTCCATGTGGCAAGAGGGCTGTGTGCATTACAGCAGGGAGGTTGCTGCTAATTGTTGCGTAGGAAGTGAGATCTGCTCCTTGAGCTTGCTCTGGTTATACCACAGGGAGCTTTGGAGCAGAGGAGTCTGAAAAAACCCTGGTTTAGACTTCTTGCTTTCCCCATGCTTTCCCCAACGGAGTCTTTGGCCAACTCTTGAGCCCTGCTGAGTTGTGCTTGAAACCGCGACTATGTTTTCCCTTTGGCAAGGAAGGGACAAACCCAGTCTTGGATGGAATTCAAAGCTCCCTAGAGCTGTTCTCACATCCAGCTGTTTTCTGACCACTGGGGCTCTCATGATGAGTAAGGATGACCGTGGGCAACAATGATCTGTGAACGATTGCTCTTCTTTTTTCTCTTTATGTTGGGACAGGACGAGGGAGATGAGATTTGTTATGTCAATTCCTAGAGACATGACTATTTCTCATAAGAAGGCATGTTCTTATGCGGCCACAGTGAAAACCTCAGTGGCTCAGAGGAATGTGGGGGGACACAGCTGGAAAGAAATTTAGGTTAGGAGACCTGAGTGTTGTGGAACTCAGCTACCTAATTTTAACATTAAGAGTAATTTTTCTGCATGACTCACTCAGATCTGGTTTTCAGAAACATTAGCTGTGGGTAGATGCTTACAGATGACTCTTTACATTTCTTGAGGTAAAAAAAAAGGAAAAAGACAATCTTGCAAACTCATTGCTTAGCTTTCTCTCCTGTTGGCTTTGGGGTAAAAAGCAAAGAATCTTGAAAGCCCACAGATATTTGTATTTAGCAATTCAGTGGTTTTATCTCTGCGTGAGATGATGGTAGGAGAGAGAATGCCTTGGAAACACAGATTAAAACAGCTCTTTAAATAGAAGTTCCCATCCCCCTCCCTGAAATTTCTCATGGCAATTTAATTAAAATCAGAGGAGTCTGACTAACACCTTTGAAACTCAGGGACAAAAATACCTAGTTTGAACTTCACGCCATTTATTCAATATGTCCAAGTACAAATACTGAATAAAGTTTTAGTCTGGATCCAATCACTATGTGTCGAACTAATTTCAAAAGTGTCTTTTTTAAATTATTTCTCAATTCTCCATCTAGGAAAGACAGTATAAATACTGCAAAACATACTGGTTTAAAGTATTCCAGAAAGTCCAGTCACTGAGCAAGCTGTCTTCAAACCAAGCCTAAAACTAGTCTGCAGCCTGACAAGTCTTTGAATTGATTGCACTCTCCCTTTGCTAACAAATGAGAATATTTTAACCATCCCTTTCTGCTTGCTGAGTGATTTTCTGAATTTTGCATAGTGTCTTGCTGCAGAATATTGTGATTTTCCAGAACAGATCATTGCAAACCATCCAGGTTTGGACAGAAGGAACGGATAAGTGGCATCAGCCAGTATCAGTTGTGCCTGGTTTGCTGGCATGAATTCCTGAGCTTGACTGTAAGGTGAGGCCAGGTAGCAGCTAACATGTGCCACACAGGGGGCAATGGAAGTGGGATGGGGAGAAGCAGGGACAAGCTAAGAGAAGGTCTTGCATTAGGAACCCACAATAGAAATTGAATTTGTCCTTTCCTTGGGTTCATCTGTAATCCAGAACAGGTACCTTCACCTCTGCTACATTTTAAAGGCCGTTTCTGGGAATGAGGGGTGTCATGAGAGAAAATACTTCTCCCTGAACTCTTAGGCATGTGCACTGGTTCATCCTCTTTCCTTATGCTTCATACATGGCATTGCTAGCATGAAAGGGGAGGTCATATAGCCAAGCTGCAGCAGGTGAGATCTGGGCATCTTGTCTTCATGATCCTCAAAGCTCCTTTCACACCCTATGAAGAGAAACAGACACCTCCAGCCCTGGCTTTAGATGGGACAAATCAGTCATGAGAAATGGATGTCTCTTCTCTGTAACTGTAAAGGGAGAATTGGTTGCTGGTATAGGTAAGCTTGTGAATTTTCAGTTGCTTAAACTGGGTGGGTGCCCTCAGAAACTAAATCCATGGAGCCATGAAATTTAGCATGACAGTTGCCATAGCAAATAGAAAATTGACAGCAGTGTCAGGGTGAACTGGAAGGCAGAAAGCCACAAGAGTAATCAGAATTTCTCTTAATGCTTAGTAATGCCTAAAGCAGCTATTGTTTGAGGAAGCAATTCCAATTGCAACTCATCTTGTTCTCCAATAGTAGTCATGTAAATCATTGTGACTGGTTCTCTGAGACCTGGGCACAGTTATCGCAGATTTGAAAAGTGTTTTTGGACTCTGCCCAAATTCAGTGAGCATCCTCCTACAGTGTCTTGGGACCAACCTTCTCCCACCCCTACAGTCATGGCCAGAACAATCAGTTGCAATAGCAGGTCACCAGGATCTCAGGTAGGGAAGGGAATACACTGAATTAGAGACTGTCAGTGTGACTGCCAATCTACCTTGTCTACCACACCCATGGCATGAGAAAGCTTCAGGTGTGACTTCACAGAAATCCACAACCTAGTTATGACTTTTCTTTGCTCAACACCCACGTCTTTTATTTTTCTGAATTGGGAGTACTGATCTCCCTTGATTTAATGGTCCTTAACTGGTGACCATCCGAGAGAGATGGTTTTGCCTTGCCAGACTAACATGACACTTTCTCATACTTTTATGTGCCTGAATTTTTGATTGCAAATTTTGCAAGCCTTTTGGCTGGATGTAATATAAATGCCTTAAAATTAAATTGCCTTATTCTGAAAATTTATTGTCTTTTTTTTTTTTTATAGCTAGTGTTCTTTAAAATGTGGAAGTCACTGCTCTAGTAATAATGAAAGAAAGAATGCATTTAGTGAGGTATCGTAATGTAAGAAGAAGTTTTCTGATGGTGTCCCATAAATAATGCCAACCAAGTTACCACGCTGCTGAAGATCACAATTCATTGGCAATTATAAACTGAGGCTTGTCATTAACATGGTACATACAAATTGGAGATATGAGAGAAGATGTAAGGCTCATGAATTCCTAATCCTGGGTGGAAAATAGCAGTGAAAACATATATGAAAACGAAATCTGCAACGAGACATACCCATGAACTGGTAATAAAAGCCAGCAGCATAGACTCAGCCTTGGCTAATCTCGTTTAAAGGATCTAAGACTGAGTTACAAAGAAAAAAAGAAGTCTAATAAAAGCATCCAAGGATTTTGAAACCAGCACAAAATTGCTGATGCAAGGGAAAATGTGAAATAATTTCAGCATGAGTCTGTAAAGACATACATTCAGAGGACCTGAATAACAGCAAATGTGCTTTACACACCCAATGTGAGGAGTAATTAGCAATCTGAAATGAAAAATGGAAGCTGAATACATTTAAAAATTGTGCACCACAACGAAATATTTTGCTGCTTCCAATCCCAACCTCATTCATTAACAGCCAAAATATGTAATTTTATAATACTTTGCTGACATAATAGGAAATTTTTGGTGCTCTTAATGCTCAGTTATACCTGCATAGGGGATGAAGAGAAAACACACACACAACTTGAATCCACAATGTCTATTTCTGTCTTCTGTAGTTGTTACTAGATTTTTGCTATATTTATCTTATTGAAACTGGTAGGAATTTTTCTCTCAGAATCAGTGAAAAACACTAAGATCCTTTATTGATCCACAAAGCCTAAAAACTCAGGAGCCACCAACTGAAACCATAACATAAATAAACTAACTGTAAATTGCAATTTACATGATTAAATTTTATTTCAAAAACATTTAAAGTCTTACTTTTTCTAATTTAGAACATCTACTCTCCTGCCTGTAAACATTTATGTTTATGTTTATGGAACATTTATATAACATTTATATTTGTTATGGAAGAGGAATATCAAGTTTTTACCATCTTTGCTGGATTTTACTGACAATGTCATAGTGAGATGATCTGTTCTGCTGAAGAAGCCAGGAGTTAGGAAAGCCTTCATAACACCACAGAATTTTATTTGAACACAAATGATGTAATAATTAACTGTTTTTCTTCATGAAAAGAAAAACAAACGAACAAACCATTAGATCTAGCATTTTGTTTAATTTCTTGTATTAGAAGAGAGTAGTATTTTCTTTGCACTTATCTCTATTATTTATATCTGTTCATAGCAAATTAAAACGCTGAAGGGATAGTAACTGTATCTTTATTACTCAGTTTCAATATAATTATAACTATTGCATTGTTTTTATTTGTGCAACTGTAGTGGCCCAAAGTCCTTCTCCTAAGCAAGAATGCTTTTGAGTTGGGTGCTTTCCAATCCGAGAATGAAAAGATGATCCCTCCCTCCAAAAGCTTGCAGCAAGGAAACAATAAGCCTGTATTATTTGCCAGTAATTACTATAATCACAGTGTTTCAGCAATCACACTCATATCAAGTGATTTTTATGTCATTTCCTTAGGAGAACAGAGTGCCTGAAATGTATTAGCAATTTACCTTACTCCTATGAGAGTCATGCACAATTCTAGTTCTTTTTGAAAGCTCATAATTTTGCAGTTAAAAACAATTCCTAGGTTAAGAGATATTCCTATCTCTAGCAAAAGAAATTATTTTGGGAGATGAACTAGGCTCCTTTATAATGCTAAAATATTATCTCCAAAATCTTTCAGTTGTCAATTTTAGCCAGTTCTACCTGGAAAGGAGATCAAGCTACTGTCTGCAAAGAAGACACACTTGTGAATGTGCACATGCACACACATTTTCTCTCTCACTTTTAGCTCTTATTTTGATTTACAGGAACATGCTACTCATTAAAAAAACATTAAACATATAATGTTTAAATTTTAAATTTGCAAGTGGAAAGCTGTTGGTTTCCACCCTGTCTGTCCAAAGGTTCTATTGAAGAGCAAATCTGACTAGTGATATAGCAAAATCCCTATAGATTGAAAAAGGCAGATCACTTACTTCCCCATTACAACGAAACTTTAACAATATGCCATTGATAGACCATTTTTATCCTATAAACCTCTTCCTGCGGTTTGAAACACTGACATTCTCATACCTACCTGGAAGTCCAGCTTTAGCCACTTAAATGATTACCCAGTGGAGACGTAAACTGGGCTGCCTACATTGCCAAGGGATATAAACCTTCACTCATTCAGTGCAATGGGATAATCAGTAACTGTACAAATGGGCAGATGTGAGGGCTGTAGTGCTTTCCTCAGACCACAGAAAGACTGAACAACACAGGTAACTCCCAGAGCAGTAAGTCAAACCTTTGTTTTGTAAGAGTCTACCATATTTCTAGTTCTCTTCAGTGACAAGATTTCAGGACACCAGATGAGGGAAGGTATTTCCATATCACTTTTCAGTGGACAAAATACATGATATTCTTTTGTATAAGAATCAGTTGGCACTCTACAGGACTTTCTTCTTAGCCATACAGACTAAAGCAAAGATAAGCAATAACCTTTGTTCATGGGTAAAAAAATGCAGTTAAAGTTATTTAACTGCATATAAAGTTATATGCCTTGTTATTGAGCCTACACAGGCATATGTATAACTAATGCATCTTTCTACCCTTAAATGCCTGAACTGTGTGAGAAATTTCTTTTCATGAAATATTGGCTCTGAATCTTCAAGTCTGAGCCCTGTTGGGATAAGGAAGGAGGTGCTAGGTAGGTAATGCTTTAAATTTTTGAAGCTCTCTTCCCTCATCCAGAAGCAGCTTGGCCCAAGTTAGATCTTGTAGTCTTGCTTGAAAACACCCCTCTTTGTCTGGGATGTAGTGAGAACTCATGGAACAAAATGTATCTGAAGATGCAGGAATGAGCAGTGAGATATCTGAAATCGACATCCTTGTATTTCAGTCTCGGTAAAAGCTATTATGTATATAGGTAGGTATTCCTTTCAAACGGTTCTAGGAATCAAAAATAGGCAATGAAATCAATATGCATGTAGCTGTAAAATTGTAAACCAAGCTTATCTGTTGTCATTCAGCATCCATGTTTACTTAGTCACCTACTTATCTGTCTTATTATTACAAAATTTCTTCAAGCAGGGAATAGAAACTACACTGTTATTAAAAGTGCTTACAATTTGGCTGAATTCTATCAATATGTCAAGAATGCAGATGGATCTATACACCTTTATTTTAAGTAAGTTGTCTAAGCTGGTCAATTAAATGACTATAAAGCAATTTAAGAGTTCACTTCCTATGATTCTTTTAATTCTCTTGAATGAATAAATTAAAAAATAATTTATGAAAGTGCAGTGCAGTTGACAAAATACTAACGCAGATCTGTTTTGAACTGTCTTATTTTGCAGTCTGCAGCAAATTGGTATTACCCTTCCCTGTGAAATGCTCAATGAGTTCAAATGACTCTGAAACTTACTGAGACAGTTGAATTATTGCAAAAATCTGTCTAGGGCTGTAGACATGTGTTCTTTTGACTCCCCCTCCATCCTACTGGAAAATAAACTACTGTTCTTCAAGGCTTATTTTGTCTCTGTCAAGGAAACTTTCTGCTCTTCTCTCAGGAGAATTGTACAATAGCAATCTGATCCTGACCTTTCTACCTCTTCCTTGAATAACAGATGAAAATTGGACAGTGAAAAGTGGTGTACGCTCCATAACTTGTATCCCAGACACAATCTAATGACACTCTTCTTCTAGTAAAAACAATAGTTGAAGCAAAGGTTAAGGTAAACAGGTTTAGCTAATTACTTCTTAATCAATTCCAGTTATAATTTACTGCCGTCCTCTGGAACTCAGTGCCTACTAAACCATTGACTTTGGTTGGATTAGCTTATCTCTGATAAATGCAGTGTGATTAATTTCTCCCACAGTACAGCAGCACGTAAATATCAAACAGGAATAATATATGACCAAATAAACTCAACTCACACTATCACAGCAGAACCCTCCAAGGCCCTCATGTACCAGGCACTGAAATTGAATCCCTTTTTTTACAGAAGGTGGTAGTGGGGAAGCAAACATTTTGATATTATTCTTTGTGCAGAGACAAAAAAGAAAACATCAGAAACAAAATGCACCACGACTTCCATGATGAGGCAAGTCACACTGCATACATATAATGTGTACTTTTGTGCATGCAAATCCTTGTTAGAGGCATGTAAATCATGTGTATAGATGTGACCATAAACATGCCTTTTTCATATTAATCTTTGAAAGTGTGGTCGTGAATACCCCAAGTGACTAATTCTTTTAAGTTGTCGTTCTAGAATTGAAATAATCTGTTTTTCAAGTAAGTGGGAGGGAATAAAGACAGCTCAAGTAAAAATCCATTAAGATCTGAAACTACGTAAACTTCTTGAGTTATACTTTGATTTCAAGCTCAAACTGGTTTAATAAAAAAAAAAAATGTTACTTTTTGAGGAAACTTCAGAATACTTTTTAAAGAAGCTGCTTTGAGGTATGGCTCTGTGTCAAAAGAATAAGAAAGCCATAACCCCCCAAACTTTCTTAGAAGCTCTGTGAAATGCAGCAGTTTTGATTTAGCCGTAGTTTGTTTATTTAACTTTATACAGATCCAAAACCCGAGGCAGACAGTAGAAAATGTCTGTATAAAGTCCTTGCTGCAGTGGGGAATACAGGTCTGTCTGCTGGTGATGTTCCAGTGTGCTCAATGGGATAGCAGCAATTTACCCGACCTGAGTGATCTCTACCTACAAATCTTGCCTTGCTTTAGCATTAACTTTGTTTCAGTACCACTTGCTTACTGCAAAACAGCAGCTTGTCCAAATAACAATTACACCAAAACACTACCCTAACTCTTAACACTGTATGTTCTTTCCCATGCTCCTGAAGACCTGCTATTATACTGAATGCAGTTGGAGTACTAATTCATACTTCTTCATTGTCAGCAACATATTGTTTGTAACATATTACTTCTCAGATCTCAGCACCAGCATACAGTTGGTGTGTTGGGCAGCCCTTACCACTGGGATATCTGAGGAGGAATTCCTCTAAATGTAAACCAGCAGATTCATGCTTCATGACTACTACTCTGAATGGTGGTTTTCTGTGGTCTGTAGATTCTGGGGTTCAATCTCTGGAGGGAACTGTAAAAGGTAGCTGAGAAAACTTTCTTCACCGGACGGGTTATCAGACATTGGAATGGTCTGCCCAGGGCAGTGGTGGAGTTGCCATCCCTGAAGACATTTAAACGGTGTGCAGACCTGGTGCTCAGGGACATGATTTAGTGATGAGCTTTCAGTGTTGGTTAGGAGGTTGGACTGGATGATCTTAACAGCCTCTTCCAACCAAAGACATTCCATGATTCTGTGAAAACCAAACTGAGCACAACAGGTTAGAATACATTAAACCTCCTCTAATTGCTACTCTAGAAATTAAAGGGACCAAACACAATGGGTCTTCATGACAGTTGAACTGGTCAACCTGTCAAAGGAAAGCAAAATTTAAATGGAGAGATCCGGATGTAAAAGTGGTCCTGAAGTTGCTATGGTAGAAAATTACTCTGAAGCTGATAAACATCCTTTCACAAAAATTAATAAATCCCTTCACTGGGGATCATGTTATGGTGTCATATACACTATAAACAATAGATGGGCCAAGCTTTAGGAGCCTTCAAACCTTCCTTCCCTCTATTGGACAGATTTGCAGTTGTCACTACCCTTTGATATTCTCCCTTTAACATATATTTTTGTTATCTCTTCTGTTGTGTGTCTTGTGAAAATAGACCTAGAGTTCAAGGCTGTGTACTGTGGTTGGATTTTTCTCAAGCCATTGGAGTTCCAGCCAGTAAGTAAAAGTCCCAACACATGGGCCAAATTAATTCCATCATCATCAAATGGAAACAAAGTGCCTGAGAGGTCAAGGAAATCTGCCGCTGAGAATCAAACTGGGGCCAGTTGAGAATTCAATATATTAAAGGTGAACTAGGGGGCATTTTTAGGGCTTGGGGTGCACTCCAGTGATTGCACGCAATCTTTCATGCTTTTTGTGGCTTTGTCTCATATTTATTGTTGACTGATGCAGGAGGCGAAACATCAAGGATTCTTCTGTTCTGTGAATTTTCCTTCTTTGAATTCATTTTGTATAGCTGATGTGATTATTATATGAAATGACTTTTTAGAAATTATTTTTAAATACTACAGCAGCACAGAAAAGCTTTGTGTCTGTGACAGCTCTGGAGTTTCCTGGTCAGAAAACAGGTCAGTGTTCAACCTATTAAACTTTTGGTAGCTGCAAGATGCTGCATGAGCTGAATTCCCCATCCACCAACAGAGATCTGATTGCTGTTTCCATTTCCTTATATAGCAATGGAAAAAAAGCATGAAAGAAATAAAGGCACACATTTTATCCCCTGCAGGGCTGACATCTTTCTGTCTGACTGATAAAAAACTTTAGATGATCAGACAGGAGAATTATATCTGCTACACAGTATGCCTCAGAGCAGCACTATTATTTAAGACTCACTTCCATTTAATGGCAGGTCCAGGAAAATAGAGAAAAAACTTAAGCTAGCTTTTGGGTGAAAGCAGCTGTGAGCTTTCAGTGCAATTGTAATCTTGCACCTTAAATCCATGACCCTTTAAATTTGGTGTCTTGTGAACCCTGATTATTCATCCCCTGAGGTAAAGGAAGTCTATCTGAGAAGCTCTCACACTTCCAAACTGCCCCACTCTTCATGGCATTAAGCCACATAAAAGTAATAACCGTTCCATAAAATATTGCTCAGTCTCTCTTGGAAATGCCTTTGAATGGGTCTTATTCAGCAGATTTGTATAAAACTCAATCTCTTGTTTTTACAGTGTCTGCGGATTAAAACATGAAATGCAATCATTCTGACGAAAATCTGTGCCTCTCTACAATGCTGTTTCATATCAAACTTGACGCTTTTTTCATTGCCTCTTGCAGATTGCCAGTTGACTCGCTTCTGCCAAAGTGAGTCACAGGAACATTGCTCATCTTTCAAAAAAACATCGATTGCACATTACCTTACCCACATCACCAAATGCACCTAGGCTAACCAGAGTCTGCAAAGACCTCAGTATTCTCCTCTTGCCTTTGGGGTTCTCCTTCCTCCCACTTATTTTACCTCCTCTCTACAGGTATCCTACAGAACAGTGAGGTCAGAAGATAGTTCATCTGACCTCAACCAACAGCTTGCATTAGAACTTTTCCTTTTGCCCTAGACTACCCCTTCAGATAATATGTTTAGAGGAAAGTATATGGAGAGTGTATATTCAACCTAAGATCTGTATCATCATCTAGATGTAGACTTAATTATCCTGGAAGACTCCAGGACACAAGACACTATCTTTCCATGACTGTATTATTGAGTTCTGTGTTTGAACTAATCACCTTAGATATCCTCCTAGTGTTAAGGAAGAGAAAAAAAGGTGCTTTTAGGTTGTCATTCATCAATGTGACATAAATCCCTTCCTCTTGTGATTCCAGGCGATGGTGGGATGCAGGCTGATATGGATCTGAGGTGAACTGTGGGATCTGGCTATACCTGAAGTCCCCATTGTGTTGAGGAATCCCACCCTGCAGTGACTGGGTTTTAAGCTTAAGAGACTCTAATAAAATTCTGATAGTTTCTTAGCATGAACCTAAGCAAATGGAACAAGGATTTTTAAAATAGCTCCTCTGTGTGAGAATTAACTCTGCTAAGCAATGCTTAGTCTCTTTGAAAGAGATAATTGTTGGCGGATGTTAAGAGACTAAGTTTTAAAAGTTATTTGCATGAAATTGCTGAATCCTGTTCTACTAAGTACATTTTATCTTTTTTTTTTTTTTTTTTTTCCACTGCACTAGTACATAGAAAGAAATACTTCCTTTCTGCAAAACATGGTTAGTTTTATCTTGGGCGTTTTTAAACCTAGTTTATAAAGTTTGGAAAGATTGTCAGATGACTATGAAACTGATGAATTTGAAGTCATTAATAAATGTAATCTGCACTCAGAGGACTGCATCAGTTTTAAGTTTGAAAGATTATTTCCAGTGACACTCACTCTGAAGAGTATTTTACATTTGAAAGAGTGTGGAATTCTGCTTCTGGCATCTCTAGTGAAAATCTACCTGTGCTTTTCCCTCACATTTTTATAGTGGGGGAATTGAAATAGCTTTTATGAACAGTGAGAGAAAACAATTCAGCCCTAGTTATACAATGCTGGTCTCTGTCACTCATTTGTGACAGATTTTGGTGGTATGTAATGGTCAAGGCACAAAGAGAATAACATGGGTATTTTCACTGTTCTTCCAAGTTCCCACCCTAACATTGCAGAAGGATAATGCTCTGAACTCTTCTCATCTCAAGCAAATACTCTGTGTGAGGGTCACCACCTACCTCTAGAAGATAAAAAAAATAAATAAGAGGGATTTTTAAATTATGGGTGTTATCTGGGCCAACAAAGGTTTTGTATTTCTGTGAATGCCTCAGCAGAACCAACTGAAGGTTTCTATCCTTCTCAGAGCATGTTGTCTAGGTTGAGCCTCAAGTGTGAGCAAGAAGGAGCATCAATGTCGGAAATGGTGTGGCACTGGAGGAGTGCCTGCGCAGTCAAGCATTGTTGTGGCCCTAGGAACTATAGGCATCTTCAGCTTCAGGGAGCAGGTTTAGGGAACTTGTTTTTTGGACTCACAACTATTGCAGTGATTAGCCCTGGTAGTCATGTTTCTGTGCAGGTCTGATCCTATGTCCTGAGGTTGTTACAGCTTAAACTGTTCCCTTTTCCTCAGCATTTTCCTAGCTTGGAGGCTCCTTTCAACATGTTAGCTTTGGTGAGTCCCATTTTCACTTTGATAACTTTCTCCTGTGTTACATGAGGACAGCAGACCTCATGGGTCTATGGGTTCTGGTAGATGTAAGCTGCTGTAAAGATGTGTCTAAATCCCTTTCGTGGATCCAGTCCCTTTGTGGATGCCAGCTGTGCTTGGAAATTTTATTTAGGATCTTAAAATCACTTTGTAGGTCCAGCCCTTGGGCAGCTTTGAAAATCCCTCCATAGGAAATGAGGGTTTTTTCACCCTAAGTGTGAAATGGATTATAACTCTTACTGGGTTTAGTGCAACTAAGATCATGTAGCACTTTTTATAGACTGCCAAAGGGTCTAAATATGGTCAGTAAACCAGAAGGTGTTTTAAGGGGAGTAGACAGAAGGGGGTTATAGTCTGCATCGGCTCGTTGCCATCTGTATTTAAAGCATGGGGGGGATTGTGGTACCTTTGGGGAGGAATGCAGCTACTTGCACATTATTTTATTCTTGTAATTTGAGTGCCAAGTCCTTGGAGCTGAAGAGAGATGATTCTTTTTCTTTTTCTTGCATCTGAACGTTCAGGTAAATAAATTATGAAATACTGTACACTGGTCCACTGTACAGAAATTTAATTCATTGAATAACTTGACCTTGCAATGATTGCTTGTATTTCCAATTTGTTATTTTAAGCAGGTTGGGTTTTCAGCACTCTACTTTCCCTGGTAAAGAAACCAACCAAACAAACCAAAAAAACCCCAACTTTCATACATGAAGGTTTGCACATGACTTTTCAAGCAAAATTGACTGTGAACCATTGAATGGCACGGACAGAAAAAAGCCCTGAAGTCTGTAGCCATATGGATGCATATTTTGCTATAGTGCAGGGCTCTTACAACCAAGCTACTGTACCTTTTGGTGCCTGAGATGTACATTGTGGGTCTTGTGGAGACAATTGCTTTTGTTTTTCAAAGGAAAAATATGTAATAGTATATTTATTTTAACAAAATGTATCCTATGAAGTTGACTCCAGGGGAATTGAAATTTTACCATACGAACTCCAGGCTTCAGCTTTTAGATGTTTGGGATGGTTTGTAGTCTGCAAATGCACTGACAAATGTGTGATTTAATGTGGAGAAACACTAGCACAATGATCCTTTCATAGGCCTCTTAAAACATTATTGTTTCCTGTCTTCTAGCAGTCACTTCTGGAAACTTGAATGTAATGCTGAACCCTTCACTGATTTTAATGTCACCTTCACATAACTGCTCCCTTTTGGAAAGAGATGCACAGGTGTTAATCTACTTATGTATTTCAGCTGTGTTACTGTTTTGAAGAGTGCTATGAGAAAATGTTCACTGTATTTTGCATTGACTGACTGTGTTGGTCAATTCTTTTCCCTGTGTTACAAGAAGGTTTTGTGAATACATCCAAAGAACTCTTTTTTGCAAACTCCTGAAACTTCCAAGGAATTACTTCTTGAGTTTTATTCTGGACTGCAATGTTGTAGTAAAGCAGGATCAAAAATATTAACTGCGATTTTTTCTTTGAAATAGACTGATGTATTTTGGAAGACATTGCTGGGTACTGGAGCTAAGGACATAGTAAAATTTCTTCTTGTATTCACACAAAATCCCATTTTTGAGACTCAGTTGCTTCCCATTTGCAATCCTTGGTTACTCCTTAGGTGACACGATCAATGGAAGTCTACTTAGAATAGCTACTTGTACCAGCCTTTACTTAGACCAGCTAAAGAGCTGCCCTTGAGGTTTTTGACTCAAATTCTAATTTCAGCAAGTAGGTGCCTTGAAACATTAGGGCTATATATGCAGTGTGATTTCTTTGCATTGTTTCATACTGCTTAAAAATGATTTAGTTGCTTAAGGGAGAGATGGTGTGTATATGGAAATGTGAAGTTACTGAAGCAAATGAGCTCCATAAAATGGTGGATAAATCTAAGAAAACTGGTATTTCTTTCGTGATAGAGCTTATCACTGCAGTTTTTTCTAACCTTACTTTCATTGAGATGATTTCTTTACACATAACCTTCCTGATCAGCTTTTTGGTCCTGTACCAACCCTACCCAGAAGGATCCACTCTTAGAAGCTTTCAGTACATGCTGTGGGAGTTAGCACACATGAGAGAACATCAAACCTACCTTAGTGGCTTAAAGAGTTGTACATAGGCTGAATGGCTCAGGTAAATGGTATCAGTGAGCAAATATGTGCTTGCCTGGAGTGTTATAGACTGTTCAGAGTAGGCTTTGGCAGACTGACGTTGCTTATGTGCAAAGGCAGATGATGGCAGGGGACTGCTGGAGCATGGCACTGCTACACCAGGACCTTCAAACTTCATCTTGTGTGAGGATACTCACACTCCTGTGATTCCTGATGGACAAGATGGTTGAAGGTGCCAGGGCAGTTTTTGCTTGAACTGCTTGCTTGAATATCATGCTTTTTGCCTACCAGCTTGCCTCCTCAGAGATCTGTCAACTTCATGTCCACCATCTGCTATTCTGCAGCTTCTCTTTTTCTAACATCTGTTTGATTTGCCAGGAACTGGATAGATAAATGAGGTGTGACTGTTGCTGAGCACTGCAGAGCAAAGCAGCTTGTCAATGAGGTCATGCTGCGGTTTTAAGATCCTGACAGTCCAGGCCATGGTTATCAGACCTGGACTTTCTAGGTCTGCAGTTTCATTTTAGCATACCATCCCCTTGTTTTATCTCTGTGGATCACACTTCCACACATGCAGTGCTTTTCTGTAAGATACAAATTATTCTAGTAACTTTAAGGGCAGAGAAGAGTTAAGCAGAACAAGATGTACAGTTCTTTAGATGTCTTCCTGTGCTTTCTGCTGACTCAAAAGATTTACTCAAAAATACACATTAATTTCAAAAATTAGCATAAAAAGCAATCTCCTCCCTTCCCCCAGTTCTTTGACTTTCTTGTCAGGAAAGCACAGTGGAGCAGAGCCAAACCCGATACAGGGTTCATCGATGACTAATTGTTACTTTGAAGTTATGTTTGCTGAAAACTCAGGAAACTTCTATTTGAATTGCTTTAACAAATGTTTTCCTTTAACTTTTAAATTCAGGAAGAGGGTCTGAGGGCAAAGAGATCAGAACAACTGCTTCACAAATGTAGAATCTATTCATCACTAACAGCTGGAAAGGTCTTAATTTCTATACTCTGTCTGCATGCAGTCAAGTTAATTAAATGTGGGTGTTAATTGGAGCCTCAGCTAAGACTTTAATGTCTTTTATTGTCATGCAATGGTACTAGGTTGTAAGTGAAACTGAAATGGAAAGGAACTACAGCCTTGCATGTACTTTCAGCTTAGACTGCAACCCTACAAAGAGCAGCTAATGTACCCTGTCACTGATGCTAAAGGAAGCAGTCCCATCCTCTTCCCAACACTGTCAGCTTGTTACCACTTCTTTCCAGCAGAATTGTCCAGGTAGTCATGAAAGAGGAGAATACCCATGTTGAAAGAGTCTATAACTATGTGATTAATCCAGATGTCATGTTGGATTATTTCTGCAGACTGACTTCCCACTTTTGAGGGTGGTGTGGGAGCAGGAAGGACGCAAGAGAGACAGAAGTGATGCTAGACTGTGTCTGTGCCAGCCCATGCTTGCTGAACCTCTGCATGCCTTTAGAGATCTTTCCATATCAGTTCTACTAGCAGATGACAATTTGAAAGCCATTTTGCTAGGTGTCTGTTGCTGCTGTTGTTTCTAGTTGGTGCCATCATGATACTGGGAAAATTTGACTAAGAACCTGAAGACTGCTGTGCTAGGTGCCATACAACCATAGGAGAAGACACTTTGTGACCAAAATGAGCTTAAAATAATAGATCATGTCGCAAGAGACCAGGGGTGGAAGAGAAGGAGGAGTCTCATGTCCTAGGAGAACATCAGATTGTAATACTCGAGACTCAAAAACTGTTTAGGTAAATGGAGAAATGACAAACACATCAGCAACGGAGAATGTAGAATGTCTGACTTGAAGATGCCAGTCGTGATCCCTTAAAGACAGGCCAGGATGATGGGAAGATGAGAATTGATGCTGGCTGAGGGAGAAGATACAGCTTTGTTGGAACTATGTTGAAGCTGGAAAGTGGCATTGTGCAAGGAAGTATCAAAGAGGTAGCCTGAGCTGAAATGAAACATTTTATATTTGTCCAATTAGGCAAAAGAGAGATCAGAGCAGAGAAAGTCTACAAGGAAGCTGCATAGAGATGGCATTTGAACTCATGTCAATGATGGATATTCAAGAGGGGCACAGAGGTCCCTGATCTGCAGCTGAGCATTTTTAATGCAGTAAATATATATATATGAATTATATAATGTTCTCATTGCAAAGCTCCTTTCTTTTCCTAAAGCACATAAAAATGAGTTGCCATAATGAAGATTTATTCAAGGTGTAAAGGAACTTCGAAGTCAGCTATGCTAAACTGCCTCTATGAACATGTTTGCTATAGAATAAATGAGCAAATGATACCATAGATCTGTTTTACTTCGTGGTTTATCAAATAGGGACTCTTTACACACAAGATACCACTGTACATGAGCACAGCAGAAATCATGTAACTATTTTCTGTCAGATAAAATATCACAGTCTTTTCATTATTACAAAGAGTTCTCCATTGCAACCTGGAGACCGAGTACATAGTTAATCTTTTGTCATGTTGTGCACAGAGACAAAACTGAATGTATTTCCAATATTGAATTACTTGTTAATTTATTCCAAGTTAAAGATGCTAATTACTATCTGTATTTTCACAGCCTTATCTGATTATATTAACCTGACAAAAGGGCAGCCAAAATTCAAGATTAGATTTCAGGATAATGCTAATAGACTCTTTTTTCCCCATCTCTTCTGTCTTTTGGCTGATTTTCATTAGTTCATTTATAAGGTTCTTATTAGCCCATAGTTATTTCAACACAGTATGCAACATAGACATGGAAATTTGATCTTGATGTTATCCTGCACTATTTAAAATCTGACTTCAGATCTGCCTATTGCCCAAGGAAAGCAGGAGAATGCAAATAATGATCTAACAGTCAAGAAAACAAATAGGCAGAGAAGTGGAAAAGTCTGCTTTCAAAAAGTCTTCTGGAAAGGAGGGTTAGAAGGATAGTGACAAGGATTCTCAGAGATGCATTTTACAGGTTTCTGGAAGAGAGAACCAGTCAGTAACATGCTCTGAAAATTTTCTGAAGTGCCTCTCAAGTCAGCATCCTTAATACTCTCTGTGGGATATGTTAACTATAAAAAGGCAGAAAAATACAGTGTTTTCAAAATTATTATCAGTCTGAGGATTAAAGACTACCCAAAACGCACACCTCGCCCCAGCCCCAGGTAACTTGTGAGGCAAGACACACAGGGAGCGTTACAAAGAGCGGAAGTCCACGGAACCGTCG
>JANHFX010023234.1:0-11252 GCA_027560015.1 Chloroceryle amazona | reverse complement strand
GGGGGGGGGGGGGGGGGGGGGGGGGGGGGGGGGGGGGGGGGGGGGGGGCGGGGGGGGGGCGGGGGGGGGGGGGGACGTGGACGTGTTAAATCCACGTAATTTGTTTATGGCCGGCAATAACAGCGAGACGGCGGCGGGGCGGTGAGAGGAAAGGAGGGCTTTGCCAAAACCACCCTCCCGAAACGGGCTCTGCCTGACGCAGCGCCGGCTCCGAAGCAGCCTTGGGCAGAGCCCTCAATTTTGTAATCCGCAGAAGCTGTTGGGTAAAACAGCAAATTAATTTTCTGAAGGTTTCCCCCCCCACCACCCCGCGTATAAATCTTCCCTGTAAAGTCCCCTCCAAGCCCCAGCGTTTGCGGCGCTGGAAAGCTGGCATGTGGTAGCAATTAGAAGCAACAACAAGATAACAAGATACTGATGTTGCAAGGGTACCAAAGAGAGGACTGGAAAATTCAAAGGCAGAGCAATTAAATGTGTAACATATTACTCGGATTGAAGAGGAAGTGTTAAAGGAAAATGTAAATCCGAAATGTATTCTACGGGGGGGTAAATTCCACCAGGGATCTCACAGCAGCAAGGGAGGCTCGTAACAGAAACCCACTGGACACAACTCCATTTGACCAGCTTCCCCCCCGCGCACGCATCCTTAACACACAGAGACAGCAGCTCTGCCACCTACAAACCTCCTGGTAATTCTGAATAGCCGGGTGTGAACAACAGGCATCAACTGGAGGCCCCTGACTAATCCCATCAGCCCAGCACCATTCACTGCGAGCCGGGCACTGGGGAACACGGATTTACACAGAGCAGCCGGGTGTCCCTGGCTGCCCGCAGTACTGCCCCACGGAAGGGGCAACCACCCCTCCAGTTACTGCCCAAATCACCCTCCTCCGCACCACCCTCCTCCCAGCTCCCACCAACCCACCCGAGGAGGAGAAGCTTCGTTTGCCTTTTGCTTGCAGACCACGCGCAGGCACATTTTAAGATCTCGGGAAGGATTCACCGCTCCAGTCCTTATTCCTCTGAGCCGAGAGGCTTCACATCTCGATAGAAACCTTTCCAGGCAACACCAACTCTCCTTCCAGCTACCTTTCTGAGAACCAGCGATGTACGCACCACGCCGGGTCAGCAAACCAAACGCCTGCCATTGCCCGGGCTGCGGGCTGCGGGTTTTTTAAAAGCCCAGAGATGACACGAGCTGCATTCTCTGCAGTTGGTATAAGATATTTACTCACTCCCAGACTGCAAAAGGCTTCTTTTTATGAAACTTCCAGTGCTTCAGTAGGCTCCTGCTAACTGCCAAACCATGTCCATAAACAGCCTAAAAGTACTGCCCCCGGCATCCCCCCCTAACCCCTTCATCCCTCTTACTCCTAATTAGTTTAAGGTACCTCTGCTTCCTTTTGGGAGGGGAAAAGGCTGTAAAGGGAGGAAAAAAAGCTGCTTTAAAGGAAGTATTAAAAAGCCCTCTACGAGCAGGCACGGTATGAAGCCATGAAGACATGGGTCCTGGGGAGGACAGGCCCCCCAGCACAAGTAGGATGCTGGATGGTAACTGGGGAGAGGCATTTGGGCAGGAGCCTCTCAGCTGCCAGAGGAGAGCGTGAAGCTGCCGCAGCCTCAGCTGGGACAACACATCCAAGAAGGGCAGCCCGGCCGCAGGCAGAGGGGGCACAACTTTACAGCTCCCCTCCCACCTCCAAACCTCAATTAAGAGCAGCAACTTCACCCACCTCAGTTAAAAAGAAAAAATAAGCGACTCGTAACCAAACCGCAGCGCACGGCTACCTGAGGCACCCTGCAAAGTGATGCTTGGGCAGCAAAGTGGGCTGGGAGCAGGCAGGTCCACCAGTGCCTCTGGGCACACGCTGCTCTGTGGGCCTGTCCTGGTTTGCGTGAGAACAGAACTAGCTCTGTTCAGTGCTTTTACTCTTCAGCTCATTTCTTCTAAGTGACCGCGCTGTCTGTAATTAGCGGTGTGTTTGCAAAGGCAAAGGCTGCTCCCAGCCGTGAGAACACCTCATGTTTAGAGTTGGTACCAAGGATTGGTATGCAGACCAAGGTCACTGCTGGATCTTGTGCCAGATGAGGTCAGTAAGAGGTGGCACCTGAGGGAGGAGCAGCCAGACAGGTGACCCCAAACTGACCAGCAAGGGATCCCATCCCATCCCATGCACGGCACGTTCAGTACAGAGCTGGGGGGTCAGGAGGGTCAAGCCTCTTCTTCAACAGCCAGTGTGTGAGGAGCACTCTGTCCCTCTGCCTTCAACCCTGGTCTGGGCGTTCCTGAATCCAGTAGCAGAATCCAGCTCCTGGACACAGCTCCCATCTGCTGCTGGGCTCGGTCTGGGACTTTCCCAGTGCCTGCTCCACAGCACCAGTGGTGATGGTGAGGTAACTGCCATGGGGGGGGTGGGTTCAATGCTGCTTTTGTCTATATTTGTGTCTATTCCATTTCATTATTATTTTCATTCAAGCCGTTCTAGTTCCTTCTCTACTCGCTGAGTCCCTCTCCCTTGTTCCCTTTCTCTCCCCCTGGGGAGGGCAGGGGGTTAACAGAGCACGGCTGTTACAGGTCTAGTGGGTGACCCTGACCCTAAACCCCAACAGCGTCCCAGTTCCCACTGGTAAGGCTGCTGGCAAGACATGCCAATAAAACATTCCCTTTCAGCAAGTTTAGCTCGCTGGGGCTTCTGACACTTCTGATGAAGGTTTAGCAAAATACCAAAGCTCTCAATATTTCATAAGCCGAGATGGAAAAATCATCTCTAAATTGCAGAGAGTGAAGGGACACAAACCCCAAGCACCTCCATGAGCAGCAGAAGTAGTAAAGTTATTTTCCTACGGACTTGTGTGTCACGATTTGCTCCCCAGTGCCTCACGCTATGAGGTCCCCAACAGAGAGCCTTCCCTGGCCAAGGCTGTGATGACAGTGGTGGCTCTCATGGGGATTCTCTGATGTCTTATAAGGAGTGAGCTCATGCTGCAGCTTTGCTGCCCGTGGAGATGGTACCAGGCAGATGGATGCAGCCCTACGCTTAAGGCATTAAGCATTGGACACCAATGTCTCTTGTCCAGCCTTGTCCTGACATCATCAAACTAGCCCAAAACCAGCCAGCGAATTCAAAACCTGACCTTGGTCTGAGCATGAGAGGAGGGGGATGCTGTATGAAGAACAGAAGATGCTCAGGAGACGCAGCCTGGGAGCTGCCAGGTTTCTGGGTGAAAGTCATGAGAGAAAACCTTCCTATAAGGGGCATGGAATGAACTGAGTTTTGGGAGGATTATCCAAAATGGGTAACTAGCACGAGAGGTTTCCTCACCTTTATAACTTGTATTTTAACTTCAGAACCTCAACAGCCTGGGAATATTTCACTTCACATAAACAAAAACCGTCCGCAACTATGGCAATGGGGTTATAACTACCACTTGTCAACTCATGGCCAAATAAATCTTTCCCCTGTTTTTACAACCTAAAGTAGTTTGAAACATCAAAACTTCAGACCACTTTAAGCATAATGACAACGATTTGACTTCATAAACCTTTATGAAGATGCACACACTCTTTGCCACAGTGTCCACAGGCCAACTTCTACCAAAATCCCAACATCCTCAGGAAAGACAATCCCACTTCTGTCTGGAGGGGCAGGAATATGCCAGATCCCATGGCTCAGCCTCGGAGCAAGGAAGATGGCCATGTGCTTTCAAGCTCTCAAGGCGTAAAAACGAAAGGTGGAGACATCTGGGTGCTCTGAGTAGAAGCCACTCTGAAAAGCCTCCTTTGAAAGGCTTGCAGATTGCATCTTAAACCTGGTCCATATGCCTAAGCTCGCCCAAACCAAGACCCATATGCCTAAGCTCGCCCAAACCAAGACCCATATGCCTAAGCTCGCCCAAACCAAGACCCATATGCCTAAGCTCGCCACGGGCAGAGGCAGGTCCCTGGAGCTGCAGCATGATGCTGCCAGCCGGTCTCTCCAGCAGCACCAGCATGGCAGCTCCCATTAAAGTGAGCCAGGAGAAAGCACCCTGCACATCATGCCCTGCTCAGCCGTCACCGCTGCCACCGGCGCAGGGGGAAGCAGAGGCAACGCACTAAGAGGAGACACTGAGTTATGTCACCTCCCGACCTCGAGCAGCACCTCTCCATAGCCAAAGGGCTCGTCTGCTCCCCAAACACGCAGCGACACGGAGTCTGTAACCCAGACACCACCAGTACAGCAGGGGGAAGGAGGACTGCAGGCGGCACGGGGGAAACCGCTTTCCCCGGCTCGCCGCGTTAATCTGCTCCTGCCGCCTTCTCCTGGGAATGTTCCATGGAAAGAACGATGCAAACAAAGTTTGAACACTGGGAGCTATTGATACCTGCTGCTAAGTGTGGTTTCTGAGGAAAGCGAGGAAATCTGAAGAATTTTTCCAGTTTCCAGTGGAATTTTTATGCCTATCACAGCCCGCTGCCCCAGCAAGCACAAGAGACCTGAACTACTTCTGATTGCTCTTCTATTCCAGCCATATTTCATGACATGCCAGGGCTTTCTTTTTTTGCCTGCTGTGTTCTTACCTCGGAAAGAAGCTTCACCCGCAGTCAGGGTGAGAGCCTTTGCCTTTTTAAGCTGACCACTTTCCATCGCACAGAAAAATAAATCCAAAAGCACCGAGGCGGCCAAAGCCATTTCTCAGGCTAAGTGGAAACCGTAAATTCATGCTAACTGGAATCTGATGGAAACCAATTGGGATCCTCCTCCTCTTCCAGGCTCAGGTCTGGCAGAAGAGTCAAACATTTTATTGCCTTCTTTATGCCTTACAAGTCTGTGGAGCCAAGAAGGGACTGCTCCCTTTGAAGAGACACCGGTGGGGTTGCAGGGGAGGCTTGTTGAGTTGGGTTCAAGCTCAGCAGAGAGAGACAGGCCCCCACCTCAAACAGAGATTAGACTTACCCATTCCTAGCAAATTTATCACATTTAACAAACATCTTCTTTTCAATACAACCATCATTTAAATTAGCACACGGCAGATTATGCTAACAAGCTTCATTTGTCAAGTAAATCTAATCATACTGCCTCCTTCAGGAGTGAACCCCAGCAGTGATTGGCTTTTGTGCCACTTCAGTATTGCCCAGAGAAGAGGAAAAAAAATGTATTAAAAGTTGGCCTTGACTGAGCTATCAGAATTTACACCCGGAACAACAGTGCAAAAAAACCCCAAACCAAACAGTGGGAGCAAAGGTGCAACAAGGAATTAAGCACAACCTGGAGAAGTTACTGAAACTTTACTTCTGGCCACTGATTAAGGGCTGGGGGAGATGGAACAACGGAGCAAAAGCTTCCTCATTTCTGCTGTGCGACCACATATATAAAGAAAAGACACCCAGGAACTGACGTTGTATCCAAAAAATAAACAACCCCCAAAACAACCCAGCAACTCCTCGATCTAACACCCTTGCTCTGATTAGAAATCCAAACCTCTGTAGCTGTCACGGGTATTTAAACCAAACACAGAAATACGGAAAAAATGAGTAATCCTATTTGGAGAGAGTAAAACCCAGCCTGCAGAGGATTAAGTCTGGTCCAACAGCTCTGTAGCTCGACAGCATTTTCCAGATCAATAGCAGCACTGTTTGATTACAGAGGTTTGTTAAAATACGTTGATCCACTCCCCTTCAATTGTAACTTTGGTGGCACTCGTCTTTAATTTGGAAGCTGTGCTGGTGGAGCTCTCTGCTGTGGGGGACTGGGGCACTTCCCTGCTACGTTAGAAAATCCAGTTACCTGCCAACATCTGATGGTTTTGCCCCAGTCCTTACAGGGCCATCCCCTTTGGTGTGTGTTTATGGTGCAGACAAGCTTTGGAAGCAGGAATCCTCCCTCTTGCAGGTGAGATGATGTGCTTTGAGAGCTGCATCCTGGATCAGATGCTACTCTAGGCTCCCAGTACTCCCCACCACCTCCCCCATGGAAGGTCTTTAACCACTAAGAACACTCAAAGATTATTGAAACAGAACTTGTCAGCAGAACTCGGTCTTGTCCCAGAGGATCAAAACCAGGAGCAATAAACCCCATGTGCTGGATCACAAGCCCCTTCCCTACAGCAGGGTCATTCTGTCCCAGCTCGCTTCCTGCACCTCCCTCCACCAGTGACTTCCCTCCTGCGGGCTGTGGTGTTTCCCCTGATAACAGCTTTTCCTCCTTTAGCCTGGGTTCTTTTAACAGAAGCTTTTTTCCCCCCCCGCTTGATCCTGAACATCCCTCCTCTCCAGCCCCTGGGACTGGCACGTCTGTGAGTGCTGCTGGGGCTCTGGTTCTTGCCTGGCCCTTTGGAGGAGGTGGTACCTCCTCATCCTGGCACCCGACAGCCATCAAAGGAGGATATTTTCTGGTTAATTAGTTGCCACTAACCTGGTAACCTTGATTAAAAACCCCCAAATTTCTCACCCAAACCACAGCCTTCCCTAAGGCAGTTAAGAAAAAAAAATAAATTTTCTTTTTTTGTTCATTTTACCAAATAAACCCACCAGTTCAGGATTTTAAACAGGGCTTTCCAGTAGCATCCCAGTTTGCTGGCTTTGCAGGTTTAGCACTGAACGGGGTGCCCTCCCTCCCAGCCTCACTAAAAACCAACAGTTTGGGGGGGGAGAAGGAGGTTGAGGGGTGGTATATTTTGGGAGATTGTCTTTTTAGTTTTTCAACATTTTTCTTTTGAAAGCCCATCCCTCCAGCTCCCTCTCCAGCTTTCAGTTGGCCCTTTGGACCTAACAAATAGTGGATTTGGGGAAAAGACCAAAAAAAAAAAGAAATAAAAAAAGAAATAACCCAGCACAGCCCTTTGTGCCTGGCCCGGAATTCCAACTCTCCGCTCCTGGCTCCACCAAGTCTGATTTAGTAGCACTGCTGGGAGCTATTAGTTTACGACAGAACCAGCACGCCCACCCAGGCGCAGCGACTGCGAGAGGCTCCGCTTACACCGCTGCCATGTGCCTTTCATTCTGCCCGGAGAAGTCGGAAAGGTTGCGGTTTCACTTAGGGCAGGAAGCCAAGGAGAAACCAGCCCGGCGGCGAGCGAGGAGAGTCAGGAGGTCAGGCTGAGAAGGGCTGGATTTCATCCACACCTCCGTGCTGCCACACGAGAAAGTATTAATTAATGGGATGCTTAATAAGAGAGTTCAGCCTCCATCCAGCTCTTCCTTTTGTCCTGCCTGTTGCTCCTTGTTTCCATGTCCTGTAACAACTCCTCCTTCCTCTCCATTTCCTTTTTCCCTCCTCATTACCATTCTTCCAATATCTTTTTTTTTTTTTTTAACCTTGTTTCTGCTCCCCTTCTCCACTCTCTGCTCCCACCATCTCCCAGCCCCTCGCCTGCCTCCATCCCTTCACTGACAGGACAAAGAAGCCCCAGCATCCCCGAGAGCCAATCCTGCCCATCAGCGTGGTCTTGCCCAACCATTATAAGGTCACAGCATCTGCCAAGCTCAACCACCTGCCTGGCTGCCTGTCACCCAGCCAGAAAGCAAGCCTGCAGCAGCCTCCCAAAAACACCCAGTGCAGGGAACCAGTGAGCTGTGGGCACGCTTGTCTTGGCCTCAGGAGAGGGAAGGTGAAGCAACCCGCTTGCTACTGCAGCTTCTTGTTGCATTGCCTTAAAAGGCACAGGAGGTTCTCCACGAAAGGCAGAAGAGTGAAGTGTTAAGTGCAAAAGGGGAAACCCAACAACCAGCGTGGGTCACGTGTCCCACCAGCTCTCCTCCTGGAGGTAGAAATAATAGCAAGGTGAAGTGACATGGGTGGTAATGTGCAAAGGCTTCTACTAGCTGCTTGAATTTGGCCAGCTTGTCATCCAACTCGGTCTGGTTTGGATGCAAGACAGAGTTAACTCCCCCAAGATGAAGATTAGTTCTGCGGTGGGAGAGGCAGGGGAGAAATGAAAGGAGAAAACAAGCCAGGAAGCATCACTTTAGAGTCATTAGGGGTTTGAGATCCTCCACCTGGCTTCTATTAGGATTGCATCTGTATTTGGGTGCCTAAAAAGGCAGAAAAAAAATAAAGGGAAAGACTCATTTCCAGAGGTGCAGAGCACTCAGGAGGTTCCCTCTTGGGCCTCTGCATTTCCACTGCCTCTGGGGCACTTGGATGCAGCTCAGGGAGGACCAGGAATGGTGAACGAGGACCTGAAGTTTTATTACTTTCATCTTCTGTCAGAAGCAAAGGCTATTAGAGATTTACAGCTCGTGTCAACAGGAAGTTCATGTTTACAAGTTTCCAGGGGAAAAAAAAAAGGCAGCATTCCTGTCCTATGCAATAGCTCGGTGGGGACGCTGTCTCACGTGGGAGTTCTCGGGTTGGTCTGCTAGACAGGAATGAGTTTTAGCCATGTAAAACATTCAGACAAAAAGATAAAGCTATGAAAAAAATTGAAGGCCAGAAGGAAAACAGTAATTCAGCAATTTGGTGGAAAATCCACAGCAAGACAGCGCAGCCGTGTCTGGAAAAATACTTTTGTAGCATCTGGGATTCACACTTCAAAGAAAGAGAAGAATTTTAAGAGGATGAAAAACTATATTCAGGCACTAACATGAATTTTTCTCCTCTGGTTCAAATCCCTTGTTGCTCCCATTACACTGTTCTTCCAAGGGTAGGCAGCCAAGCTTGGCCAGTGGTCACACTGGGGTGGCCCCTTCCCCCCCAGCAAGTGCGTGCATGGAACCATAATGGTGTTTGGTGGTGCTGCTGGATCCACCAGGAGCCACAAGGATCCATCCTTCCCCTCCAAGCTCAACCCCAGATCAAGCTCCCTCCTCTCTGCAGTCCCCAGTGACCATCTCTGCAGACCCCAGTGACCAGAGAGGTTTGAGAGAGGATGAAACCACAGCCCCAAGCTGGTTTGTACAAAGGCATCCAGCACCCCGCGCGTCTCTGCTGACGGTTCGAGTGCAGCTGGCATGCTGCAAATTCACACCCGAATTTCACAGCAAATTCCCGTGTAGAAAACCCACATTGTCAGAATAAAACTTTGAATGCTGAACCTTGAGCTGAGAACACCATCTATGGCCTTTAGCAAGCAGGAGGCCTAGGCAGAAAAAGCCCCATCCTGGGAAACCCGGACCAAAAATATTCTCCTTCCATATGGTCAGTAAAAAAATCACTGACCAACCAACCCAAAAACCCCAACCTTCTTTCAACTATTACACAAAACAAGAGGACATCAGGACAGCCAAAGGTCAAGCAGACAGTGCTCTACCAGGACACCAAAGAACCATATTCAAATCAGTAAATATTTATTTAAGCCATGTTGTACAGTTTAGTAAATAGAATTACAGAGAGCCTAGGGTGAATTCTGATTTCCTGAGCACATACTTCTCCCAAAGACAATTTTTCTCCTGACAAATGGACATTTTCCAGCAGAAGAATAATTCAATCAGAAGATTCTTCTGACACAAACTTACTCAACAAAACACAACAGGTACAGAAAATCAAGTCAAAAAACACTCAAACCATACAGCTGGCACCTCCCTGGAGAAAGGGCTGAAGAAAGCCAGGCTGATGAAGCACACAGCCCACCCACCCTCAAAAACCTTCACATACAGAAGCTCAAGAGCAGCCCAGCTAAGGAGGAAGCCTGGAATTATTGGAGGCATCAGCTCCCTCCAACCCCCCTGTCTGTACCCAGCACCTTCAGCTGTAGCAGCCCCCGGCACAGATGCAGGGTGACTCCCCTCACCCTGAGGTGCACATCTCCACTCACTCCCCCAGCAGTCGAGCTCTTTCCATATCACCCCAGCAGCACTAACAACAAAATTCCCAACTGGAATACAAACTTCCCAAAACTTGGGGTTTTTTTCCATCCTGCAAGCTTAAGAGCAAACACACCACTACCAAGGTGCTGCCTGCCCTGGATCCGAGCGTGTTACATGCAGATGACACCATTCCTGTGTAAGGGGACAGGAGCCATCACATCCCTTATCACTTAGGCACACCAAGGGGGACCTGCTTGTGCTTTGAGCTCCCCTCATCAAGCTCCCTGTGGCACTGGAGCAAACACCTCATGCTCTGCTTCACGCACAACCAGCAACCCCTGCTTGCACCCACTGACCTGGTGAGGAACGCGCTGAAAAACACCTGAGAAGGTACAAAGAGAAGAGTTTTCCATGGACTAAAAGGAATGTTTGGTGAGAGCATCGCATCGAGGAAGTCAGAGGTGTTCTACCCAAGGTGTTCCAGAAGCTGGAAGAAGTTGAGTGTCTGTGTGCTGAAGTTAATTAACGTGCACAGGAGGGAAAGAGGAAGAGGTCAAAAATTCCCTTCAACCTAGAACTCAGATACACTAAACCTGAAACTTCAAATCATGATTTTCTACACCACAAGTTATTAAAAAAAACTGATTTCAGGGAAAAGAATAAAACAATTAAACCTTTGGATTTAAAAAACAATGATAAAAACCTGGAGCAGGAGATGAAAAAAGAGATGTTCCTCAACAAACTCCTCCAGAGCAGGATGGGATGGCACAGGCAGTTAAAAGGCAGCATTCTAGAAATGGCTGGTTTGATTTGGCTGTTTCTGTCAAGGGAAAAGAAAAAAAACCTAACAAAAATAAAGCAGCTCAAACATACATTTACCTCCTTTTCATTGCATTAATCCTGGCCAGAAGTGGGGCTGAGGTGAAGCCACATTTATCACCAGCAGCTCGGCTTTGGGGTGTGCTCTGCTCAGGTGAAACAGGACCTTGTGGGGCTGCTCTTAACTCTTCCCAGCTGTGTTTTGCTGTGCGTGGGGACTGTCTCCACCTGCTTCTGCAGATGGAGCAGCTGCAGGGAAAGGCTGACACCTGCCCGGCCTCAGCCCTGCCTTGTGTTGCAGGGGGAGATTAGAGTTCCAGCAGCTCCTGCCCTACTTACAGCTGAATTGGTATGTGGATTAAAAATGCTGCGTTCGTGGTGAATAACCTGGCTGCTTTGAGCCCAAGGAACCTGAAATGCTGCATCCTGAGTTCGAAGATCAGCACGACTCATTTAGCTGCAGGTGATGGCCACGGTCAGCTTTCCAGTCACCAGCCACCAAAAAAAGCCTGAAGCTGGGTGGAAGAGGAGAGTGACAGATACACCAGAGACAGAGCAGACCATCAAATGCCCCAACAGTCACAGAATTGTTAGGGTTGGAAATGACCTTCAAGATCATGAAGTCCAATCATCTACTAAATATCATCAGGACCACTAAACCATGTCCTGAAGTGTCCAGCTGGATGTGTTTTGAACCCCTCCAGGG
>JANHFX010023232.1:0-35942 GCA_027560015.1 Chloroceryle amazona | reverse complement strand
CTTTTCTTTTCTTTTCTTTTCTTTTCTTTTCTTTTCTTTTCTTTTCTTTTCCTTTTCTTTTCTTTTCTTTTCTTTTTCTTTTTCTTTTCCTTTTCTTTCTTTTCTCCTTTCCTTTCCTTTCCTTTCCTTTCCTTTCCTTTCCTTTTTCCAAAAAGTCAAAGCTTCTGGCATTTCACTGTTTTCACCCAAATTGAAGCAAAAACATACCATTTTTTAAAAAAAATAATTCTGAGGAAATAAATCCTGAATAAAGCCAAGTTGCCATTTTTGAACAAGTTAAAATAATTATTTTTTCAGTTTGTAGCAAAGAATGTGCATATTTTGTACTGAAAAAATATTGAGAAATTTTTACATTTATTGCCTTTTTTCAAAATAAAGCTTCAGTGGACTATCCCCGCATAAAGCTTCATCTGTGGGAAAGGAATTAGTCATTTCATTATGACTTTGTCTATGGTTCCATAGTATGCAAAGAGTGTGAGAATGCTTCCCAAACAAATTTGTCCTGATAGCATCATTATGACATGAATAGTTTCCATCCTTCTCCTGCTATGGATGTGGAAAAAGGCACAAATATTCACATCAAAACTTATATTCACTTCAAAACTTTCCCTTGTTTATTAAACTCTAATTTGAAATGCCACACCCCAGATTTTTCAGCCAATGTTGTTTTATGGTGCTTTACTTATTGTAGGGTGCTTTATTTAGTCCAAGCATGATTCCAACTGACTTGGGTTGTCACCATGAAAGCTCAGCATTGCTGCAAACTAGACACCAGATGTCCCCTGGTAGGGTCTACAATGAAGAAGACGCACATTTAATTACCACCTGTTAAAAAAAAAAAAAAAAGTGATTTATGCCACTTGCCCAGGGATGTAGGGTGACCTGACCCTGAAGAGCCCTACGATTTGGCTGGCCCTGTGCCAGCCTTGGCCCATCTGCCTGCGCAAAGCAAAGGATGGAGGAGACTGGCAGGGGACAAGCTCTATGTTGCAGGAAGGTGGTGGCTGCTCAGGGGACAGCTCTGGGGATGGTGCTGTTGCTCAGCCAGATCTCACTGAATTTGATACCTACTTGAAAAAGTTGGCCCCACATTGGATCTGCTGTCAGACTGTTTATTTGGAGGAGCTGGGGAGAAAATTATTATCCCTCATGGAGGATTGCATATGGCTGCACAGTCAGAGGGCAGGATTTGGTATCACTCTCTGCTTTAATGACCCGTCCAGCTTCCTGTGGATGCAAGCCTGTCACTGCTTTCAATTTTTATAGTGAGATGAAGGTCCTTTTTAATGGGGCTTTGCTAAATCCCTATTTTGGTCCATTTTCTGAATCCCATCTATCTCATGTGATGTGCAAGATGGGGATAGAGAAGAAAACATTTTGTCAGACTGAACCTGGTGAATTCAGTCTTGTTCACCACCAGCTTGACCCTCAAACAAACCCTGCCCCTCATATCTGTATGGAGAGTGGTCCTTCACAGTGCACATCCAAGTATGTAGCTCGTGGATTTTGGCTTATCCCCATTTTTTTGATCCTTAGGCTGACATCATGGAGCTATTCTTCTAACTGCCTGGCAGCCCCTGTGGTGAGAGCTGGGAGAGCCAGCAGACGCAACCCTGTGGCATCATGTGCAATGCTGGATACCTGACACTGTATGTGTGTGATGAAGCTGTGGGGAGAGCTCTGCTCAGTCTTGTAAGACTGTTGATGGGAGCACCGAGTCTTTTTAACAAGCCTCCTCTGAGCTGCAGTTAATTGAAAGGCTGCAGGAGTTTATGACTTGGCCAGATGTTGCTAGATTATTTTTTGGTGAACACTACAAGCATGTTTCTGACACGTAGTCAGGAGTGGTCCACAACTCAGGTTTCATATGCAGTGAAAACCATGGAGATGCTAAAGTCCTTCAACAAAATGGTGGCTGAAACTTTCTAAAATGAGTGAAGTAGCTCTTTTTTTCCTCTATGCCACGCTGGGGAATCAGTGCACCATTTTTGCAAAATGTTTTGTGGATGTTTTGCTAATACTTTTCCAAAAGCTTTCACACTGGGGCAAGCATGCTGCAGGGGATATTTCAACTCAGAGTGATTGGAAAAATTATGAGAAACTAAAAATGACATTTTAAAGGATACATTTCAGGCATCTTTCACCATAAATACCACTACTTACACCGTACTATTTAGAAGGGGCATGGACTCAGAACATGCATGTAATTTTTGAGGCACTGCAACTAGATTTTCAATAGCAAATTTTTCTCCTGTTTTACAATCAAAACTCAATACAACCTTAACTGTGGAGCTAATGTGTTACTTTCAAAATGAAATTTTGTAATATCTTTAACAACAGTAATTTAGATTACTCCTGCCATTATTTGTGGCCTGAAAGATGCCAGGAGAAGGAGGGGGAGGAATTCCTACTGACTTGAAAGAGGGTTTTAGAACCAGTGTATTATGGAGTGCAGTCCCCTTGTTCTTAATGGCCCACTTTGGTTCAAAGAATGCTTCAAGGCATTCAAAAGTGCTTTAAAAGCAGCAGGTTCTCAAGTATGTCAGGTTTCAGCCAAGAGCAAAATTTTGTAGCTCATTGAAAAATATCATATTATGGAAAAATCTGACACGCCCTTAATTATTGCAGCCTCAGTGAACTCACTACAATAAAGCAAACTGATAAAACTGGGGAGACACAAAAGACAGGTCTTTAATAGGAAGCCAGATCAATGCTGGTGTGCCTTGCTGCAGAGCTCAGGGGATCAGTGCTTTTTAATCAGAATACCTGGACTGTAGCCACAGCAGCACGCCTTCTGCATGGCTGTATGGAAAACCAGCCCAGGATGCACTTGAACAAAAAACAGCATTGTTAAAACAAATCCAGTTATTTTATGCTACTTGTAACAATCAAAGCCCCTGAGCCTCAGGTACCTGCAACATATATTCTTCTTGCATTGTTTATAGTATTGAACATATACAGTTTCTCTGTGAGGGGAAGAAGTTACAACACATTCATTTCAGACATAGAGAGCAAATGGGGCATAGAGAAAATAGGACTACGGTTTTACTTAGGTACTTCAGTTCTGTGATTTTTCTGAATATTAGTTACCTAATTATCCCTGAGGATCTGGATTTGGGTGATTTGGTCACAGCCACACAAGAGCGCAGTGACAGAAAAGGCAAACCTTGCTTTAGCAGTGCTGCTGTACAGTATTGTGTTTAAATTCTGTGCGACTGAGGGTCGTATTAATCACCTTATTAAGTATTCCCCATTTCCATTTCTCTTGGAGGGACAGTATAAAGGTACTTGTAAAAGTTACATCTTTATGCCATTGGGCAGCTTAAGACAGTTTAGCCAATGCTCTCTGTAAAAGAAATCAAGAATCAAAAAAATACACCTTTAAACTATCTTTAGTTTTATCTTTAGTATCTTGGTTTCCACCTTTTAATATAAACACATCGCTTCTGAGTCAAGCACCCCGTTCTTCCATCTCCTTATGTTTTATGTTTTTCTATCACTCTAAAGCTGACTAAATTTATCCACAGCTATAACCACCTCTTAAATCCCAAACTGCCTTCCTTATTTAGTACTCTCGCTCCCTCCTGTGGCTTTTTATTATCTATACACCGACTCTAAAGGATGGCTTGCAGAACGCCTACCAACTTCAAAAGACACAGCGCTAATCTAATGTGCTGCAGATTTTGCATTAAGCCAAAACATTCTTGATACAGTGGGTTAACAGAAGGAGTAAAAGAAGAGAAACTTAAAAGAAAAGGAACTGTTGTCCCAACAGATTTAAGCACACAATTAGAGCAAGTTGAGTGGGTGAGAACCTGCTAATCCACAGCACTTCCTCCTTTGATGGAATTTATATCACAGTGCATTTTGAAATCAAACTGCTCACATCACCTGTGCCAGATCCATTCCCTGTGGGGGGAATTCTGGGCAAACAGCAGGGACATCTGTGAGGTTCCCTCAACAAGACTGCCAGAAGACTGTTTTGTCAGACGTTGGCCACTCTGCAGATAAATCCCCTGGGTCTGTGTATCTCTAAGGGAGACTGACAAAACCCAGAGTCACATCCCGTGGGTCGCTGGTGTTCTGCCCTTCCTCCCCAGCTCCTCCCAGACTTCGTGGAAGGGAACCTGGCTCCCTACACCTCCTCTCAGGCAATGTGGTCATGCAAGGAGTGAATTTCACAGTACAGGAGCCTGCCTTAGGCAACATTCACTCCCCAAATTCACACTAAACATACTTTTTACAGAATTGGATCTTAGTGCCAAAGAGGCAGTCTTCCTTTCTGTAAGAAGCTCTACACAGATCACCAGGGACACCGATATGTCATATGTACAGCCAGAGAGCCAGTGATGGAAAAAGCATGTAATCCGAGATCCTTGCTTCTGTCTGGGATGGGCGGAAAGCCCTTACAAAAGAAAATGCTTGACAAAAGAAATGAGATATATTTGCCTAAAAGAAATGCTGTTCCTTCCATGCCCTTTTATGCTATAGAACAGATTACAAGGACAGGGAGTTCTTTCAAAATTCTTTTAAATATTTTCCATACAACTCCATTGCTTCAAATACCTGTGGCTTCTTATTGAAGCCCTTGAAAATGAGTATATCTTGAGACTGTAAACATCTTCCACTGCCAGAAACAGGGTGATAAACTTTCTCACTGCTGACCAACATGCAGGACACTGCTAGCCTGAGCCTCAGCATGTGCACAGCTCCTATTAAAGACTGGGGGCTTGGTGGCCAGGGCTCTCCACCTCTGAATATTAGATTCCAAATCCACCATGTAGATCCTGTTAATTCCACAATGAGAAGGAATATCAGAGCTCAGAGTGATAATCTGTAATGGACCTAACCCAAATCCCCAGCTGAAGCAGCTTGACCTCTGAAAGAGTTCAGACCTAGATCCATACTTCTGTGACTTACCCCAGCTCTTCAGGCTGTGCGTGCAACATTAACACAACCCCAGTCCTGGGAGACAAAAGCAAACCACAGACTTGTTGATGCCCCAGCTGTGCTTGATTTACTGAAACGGGATTTAGGGCTTTTCCTATCACTGCTGGCCATACCACTGACATATCTGGAAGCAAAGGACATAATTTGTTTTTCTCCTGCAGTGTACTAGTATGTTTGTGCCTATTTTCTTCCTGATAAAGTAAATCAAGGTAAATTAAGGTCCGATATTTACTAAAAAGCCGATTCTCTGTAGGTTGGAAAATAGAACAAAGAGCTTGACTACAGAAAACTTTCAACTACCACGTCATTTCTTTACCCCCTCTTATGTCAATGCCTCAAATTATGCTGCTGTTTTCTGATCCTTAACTTGGCAAAGCAAAATGCTAAAATCACAATTTTTCCTGCAGGGTATGAACTAACACCATCTACAATACATTCATTTCTCTCTCAATAAGTAAATCTGCTAAGGAAGAGAACAAAACAAAAACAAACTTTAAAGATACAGGTGAAACATTGGTAAGAGCAAGCCTCCTGCAAAGCTTTCCAGACTTCTGTGGTTTTATTAATAGTGACCTCTTAGAGCAGGTTTTCTCATTCCTTCAGCATTTTAGTCCTAGGTGAAGGCAGGGAAAGGTATATGTATGGGAGAAGTTGAACTTCAGAAATTTCTTGAGTAGTTTCTTGCTTCTAGGTTTGTTTTAAGAGTTTTAATCATGTCCAAAACACTACACCCATTCCTATTGATGATTCTAAAAAATTGATCAACACATCATTTTTTTGCTATCTGTCTGCTGAAGATGAAGTCAGAAGTTTGAACGAGGTACCTGCATTTTACATGCAGAATGTAGACTTTGATCAAGGAACTCATTTACAGAAATTACACACAGCTTAAAGGTCTCCAACAGTACCAAAGTGGAAAGACTGAGAAGGTCCCCATTAAAAACTCCTGCCTAACTGCCCAGGAGTGCAACCTTACCTTTCTGGTACCCTTCCAGTGAAAAGACTGTCCAGAGCTCACCTACTGACCTTGAGAGCACGGGGACAAAAATCCTCTTCCTTTCTATAACAGATTAAAATAATGCTTTCCTAGAAGACATAACCAGGGGTCAGATCCTTACTCTGCCTTCAGAGGTTCAATCCCTTGTTTCTTTGGTAAGAGTCAGGCTAAAATTGCTTTGGAAAGAAGAGTGTTCTTGCTCTTGTAGTCCTGTGGGACAAAGCTTAGGAAATCACCACCCTTGTCTTTCCTATGTAAGAAGTTGTGCTGTACTAAGGGATCACAGTGAATCCTGAGTAGTGTATGCAGTGGTCTTAGAAGTGTGCTAAATGGCAGGTAGATCCAGGGAGGCAAAACAACGTATGTGGAGCACTGCACCACTGGAGTGTTCCTTGTACAGATCGGGTTATGCATGGGTCATTTCTCCCCATTGGTCAGCTACACAGGAAGCCCAGGTGAACTTCTGGGATCCACTGACCTTAGGGATACACATGAAACTTCCAGGCAAGAGGCATTTAAAAAAAAAAAATAATAATCCTGTCATATAACTAAGATACGTATTCAGAGAGAGATTTAATTCCCTGTTCCTTCCCCCAGCAGGGATGTGCATACATGCACACACACACACATGTGCTGAGCCTGGGATGGTGTGCTCCCAGTCCAGCATCCTTGTATCCTTGAAATCTTACATTGGTGTGATTCTGTTATAGATAAAATTGTGAAACAGAAATGCCTCTACCCGTTGCATTTTCTTCATTTTTCTATGTGTTTGTTTTGTTTTGTTTTGTAGGGAATATTTGCTGTGCTCTTTGTGGCATGATCTTTCAGGATAGAAATGTGTATTCTTCTAAGCCTGCCTTTTGTTTGAATATCCTCCCTTTTTACTGTCTCTTTCTTTATTATGTCATGGGCTGAGCACAGCCCTCCTTGATTCCCCTATGACTCAGATCTCCCCTCTGCCTGGTGGGCTGCAAATTTGGAGTAGCACCCAAGACATTTTGTTTGTGTTGGAAGACTTTGTTGTTTTCCTTTGCCCTCTTCCAGAAGCTTTCTGTAGCCTCCTGTAATTTTGTTTGATCAGGTTTCTGAGGCATGGGTAGTCCCAGGACTCTGTGCTCAGGGTGGACATCAGGGGCTTTTCTGGCCGGTGAATTTGCATGTACAAGCAGATGCAGACCAATATGCTCCCTTTCTCCAGGACAGTGGTGCAGCTGCTCTTTTGGTTTGCCTTTAAAGTGGCTGCCCAAAGAACTTCTTTGTAAATGAAGATGAGGGTAGCAACGCCTGTCCCTTCTGAATGTTATGAAACCATCCTGAAAAACCACCCTGTAGATTCAGTGTCTCTAGAAATTCATGAGACCAACAGGTTTTGTCCCAACAGATTCAGAGTTATAGGAAAACCTTTCTAAAGTGCTGAGCAATTTCTTCCTAAGATCAACACTTTGAGAAAGTGAATCTATTTTTGGTGATTGCTGGCAATGCAACATATAGGTGCTTCCTTTGAATTGCAGCTGCAGTTAAATAAGTTTTAATTTCCTATGCAGAGACCACATTCAGATCATGTCCTAGCTGTCTGCTTAGTGAAACTCCCACACAGGAGAGACTTTTTATGGTACCTTGAGAGCAGTTTGTTGCACAGATGATGCATCTTCCAAGGGAGGCAGCTGTAATTGTAAAGTAGGTGAACTCTAGAGCTGAACTCTTTGCTGTATTACAAGAGTCATATGGGAATGCTGTGGGTAGCTGAGGAGCTGTGTTGCTACAGGGAAGCATAGTCAAATCTTATTCAAGGCTTCTGATCCCAACTACTGCAGCTAAACCCAACGGCAGTTCAGATGCTGAAAACTGCTAAATAAAAGCTAACTGTAAAGTGCTTTCTCTTCATTAAAATAGTCTACATTCCATTTACCAAACAAATCTCATGTGAAAAGTGGAAAAGCAGAGCAAACCCCATATTGTTTGGGCAATGCACATACAAAGTACACAAAAATAATATATGAACTACATTATTAAGGAAAATCTATATAGCTCATTTGAGAATAGGCACAATTAAGTAATCAGCTCCAGTAAAATACTATTGTAGAGTGAGAAAGCTCAAATTAAAATATTAGCACAGAGACATTTTTGCCAACCTACACAGAAGCATTGCATCTTGTTTTGGAATGAAAACTAAAAGTAGTCTTAAGATGCTTAAGGATTTCATTTTTGGAGGGACGAGATGATTATCAGGGGTGTCTGAAGCTTGTGTTGCACTGAAGCACTTCAGAATGCAAGATGGAAAGGGAATTTTCTGGGACCTGCAGTCATGGACTGGAGTATTCACCTCAAAAGCTTCCAGGATGGAAAGAAGTAGTACATGCAGCTGAATACAAATCAAACTTCAGCAATAGCATCAGCACAGGATCTTCTGTGTGTCAACACACCAAAGTCTGCTTTCATCAGCAGGAAAGACTCATTAGCATGGTACATTATTACTTACCTCTCCAGCCTCATGTAAGTCTAACAGAAACCACTAGAGTCAAGGAAACTTTATTTGGAAATGGTTCCTATCACCAACAAAAGCCTCAGAGTCTTTAGCACAGGAGACTTATAGCTGTGGGAGGTGATCTAGATCCTCTGCAGAAGTCATGTCTTCCATCCTCTCAAAAAAACATGTGCCTTCTTGACTACAGCATCTTACTTGGAAGAAAAGTGAAAGCCCAAGCAAATATGCAGACTGCACTAATCTTTCCCCTGTACAGCTCTCCCCAGGGAGCAGGGGAGCAGCAGAAAAAGTAAATTACCCCACTGGAGCTCATTCCATACCTGCCGTGTGCTTAAAATGAGGCTTTATCTGGCTAGCTCTTTTCATGAGCAATGACTTTGCAGACATAGTATTTTTTGTGTCATTTCCTCTGATTTGGAGTACATGACATGCACTGTCTCTATGGCTGAGTAAAAGGTCATGACTGACCAGCTGGTAGCACAGAATGCATTTTTACACTAATGGAGCGTATTCTGGCTTTTGTTACACATTACAATGACTGCATATTTACATAAACCCTACATCTGTTTAGTTAAATTAAGCCAGAGGGTGATGATCTTTGTCTCTACAAAAGAACTGATTTAATTTTATTGAACATAGCTTTCCATTTATAAGATCAAAGTCAGTGCAGCCCCTTGCAGCAACAATTCAGTCCTATGAGTTTCTTCAAATATTCAAGAAAATTGAGGAACTGGGACTGGAAAATCTAATAAATTTTAACAGAAAACTAGAAAAACAAATCAACAAACAAAAAAACCCCACACAACTCTTTAGAGGCTTTGTTTATCCTAGGCTTGAAAACAGACATTCCCCCTCCCAAAGTCCCATAGAAAGACCTAATTCTCCTGCCTCTGAAACTGTCAGGAATTGATAGTGGAGGCAGCATGCACATTTTTAGGGAATTTTCTAGAAGCTGGTAGTGCTATGGGGAAAAGACACAAATTACAGAACAGTGAAGGAAACCTGGTGAAAAACTGGTCTCTAGTCATCGTGTTAGGTTCAGGCACTCAGCACAGTGAACTCCTACTTGATAAAACATGAGCCTGTATAAAGTCCATTGTTATCGCTACAGAAAATAATAGTAAAAATCATGACTATTAAACTGTATCTGTAATGGAGATGGATATTTCATGTCTTCTGAAAGAGCCTGTGTGTTGCTTCCTAGAATGCGATTTCAGGGAATTATTCTTTGTCTGGCAAACTTTTATTTTTGGGATGGGAATGGCTGAACCATTTCACTAAGTTTGGTATATTTGCTGACAAGTGATTTCCTTGCCTCTCAGGCTGACAACAGCACTTAGTACTCCCAACAATAGATGAGAACTATGGCTACACCCCATGCTATGGCAGGATGGGGTAAAACACACACCAAAATCCACTTTTCTCTGCTCCCATCCTGTGGGTACGCCCTACAGGAAACCTGGGAACAAACCATGTCACATGTTCCAGGTTAGCCCTCAATAATGACACTGGGAAGATGGGACCAAAAGTCTGGTTTTGGCTCCATGTAAACCCTTCCAAGAGATACATGTTGCTTCTACATTACATCTACACAAGACAGTCACATTAGCATTTCAGCTTGGATCAGGAACACACTTTTGAAGCATTCCTCCTGACCACCCCTCCTCACCACGCTTTGCTTCCCATCGTGAAACAGTCCTGGCATCTGTGAACTGTACTCCATCCAGACAAAGCTAAACAAAAAAATCTTGTGTAGGATCACACTTACTGTAGTACAGCCACCCACACAACACTCATCAATGTTACCAGCTTTGAGCTGGTCTGATATAAATCTCTGAAATACATGGAGGACACACACACGGTCCCGTGGGCCACCTCCTCTGTGCTACAGATCTGCCCTACTTGTTCCAGGCCACCTGCTAATACAGGGACAGCCCAAAGAGGCTGCACTGTTGCTTTCTAACTCTCTTACTGTTTAAATGGGTGAATAGTGCCATTTTAGGCGCCATATGGTATCCCTGCAGGCCTCCAGCTGCCACTCTGCACATCAACAGCTCAACCAAATGTCTCATGTCATATCTGGCAGCCCCACACAGACATCTCAGTTACCTCTGGCTGCGGATGTCTATGTTTAGGGAACTGAATACCATTTTATTTAACTATCTATTCCGCTCTAGGCCACAAAAATGGAAGCAAATGAGATTAAATATGAGAAAAAAAAAAAAGTGATTGAAATTCTATAGTGATCTTAGAGGTTTTTTCCAACCATAATAATACTGTGATTCTATAAGACAAAATAGATTAAAAAAATAATTAACAAAATACATGAAAAATAAAATAAAATTAAATTTCTTGTAAAATTTTCTCATCTAAAACCCTTGGGAGAATTTTTTTAATAAATAAAAAGTACATAAAGCTTAATTTGGGCCAGTAAATGTATTATTTTGTACTTCAAGAAACACCTGAATTTTACCAATAGTGTTTTGTGTTCAGTATTAATTAGGTTTCTGTGTGTGCACTTTACTGGTCTACCACCCCTGATGCTCTGAGGACTGCAGTATCAGGATCTTTGCAGAATCACATCCTAAAGCTCAAGTCTGTACTAGTAAATCAGCAAATCAGTAAATAATCAAATTACTAAATTTGCTTGTGTAGCAGTAAAAGAAACAGGCTTCAGCATGTCCTCCACCCTGAGAATGACTGACAGAGAGCAGTCTTTCTGTTATCAAATGCATGGCCTCCAGAACAGGATGGCTACAGGTAATCAGGAATGCTCCTGGGGCTGCCTATGCTCAGGACTGTGCCTTAGAGGCTGCTGGCCACAGGCCAGCCCTGTGTCACAGGCTAACTTCCTAGTCTTGCACAAAGCTGCAGAAAAAAGGTTTACCTACCAAGAAAGGGACCAAGTTTTTGAATCTGTGTGGAAATGTTTGGAGCACCAGCATCAGCACTGAAACCAAAATCCTGACTTCTTGTGGCCACCAAACTGCCCAGAAAAACATTTTCTAACAAATGAAGCAGATGATGATTTTCTGGGTGTGCAATGCCTGCCATTTGTCTATCCCTGCTGCTCCTCTCCCAGGCCTGCCTGTGTTTCAGCAGCCGGTGACAAACCTCCGCATTTGTTATAAATGGAAATCAAAAGTGATAGTGTGGTCTTTTTAGACACTATGGACAAAAATGCAGCAGAAATGGGAAGTATGGGAGTGATTACGAACATTAACAACCTGCATGTGGCATACAATCTCTGGCAGAACCTTAATACTAATATTTCCATTTTAGTTATATTCTTTCTGGGTCTGTAGTCCATTTCTGACCACCCAAAGGCTTATCCATGTTTAGTTTTACACTTAGAAATAACAATAGTGAAACTAACGTACATAAAAATAAGCCTTTGCAGAGCTGAAGTCTTGATGGTATCCTGCTTTCATATTTAACATACACAAAAAAACATGCAAGAAAGAACAGGTGAAATTAAAAGGTACAACCTCTCCAACTGTTCAAATTCTCTGTGGATTTTCATTTCACATTCCCTCGAACACAAATTCACATAAACAATTTTTAATAGGATAGAGAAAATGTTTCATAGAAAAGTATTTTAGCAATAATTTATAAAATATTTTAAATGTCAGGTTCTTCTCAGGTCTCTGTTTCTAAAAAGCCATCATTCTCCTGTTTCCCTCTGAAATGAATTGATAGTAGTTGCATATGTTGATAGGCTTTGACTTTACTACTTGGAGGCCTAGATGCTTACTGGCCCTCAGTCGTGACACATTTTTTCCACGATGCCCATCACAGCAGCAAGCAGCTGCTCATCCTCTCTTCTGGTAAACAACAATGGGCCATAAGACTGTTCCTAAATGTTATGAACATTTTATTGTTTCACTGCCAAATGATGTTTCAGCCTCTCTCTGGCACTTAGTGCTCCTGCTGTAGTCCAGTGAGTTCTGGTACACAACAGATGGAGGAACAGGATCTCCTGGTGATGAAGATGCTACATGATAGATCAGAGAGCACTCTGAGGTATTTCATACATAACCGTAGTATGTTTGTGGCTTTACTAAGAATGCTGAGTAACATATGATAAGTATTTTGCCTTATACAGAAAAGTACAATAGGCAAAAGTAGAACAGACAATGTGCACCGACTACTGTTGACAGCAGAAAGGGAAGATTCTTCTGTGGGATGAAACACATCACAGTGCACTTTCAGGTACCAAAATCAGAGGGGCAATAATACATATCTTTTTAGTTCACTAAAAAGTATCTTTTAAGTGCTATTGCAGAGAAGTTGCTTTCACAAATGACAGTGTTTCTTAATTAGTTGCAGCACTGTCTTGAGAACTTCTTCCTTGGAGGGGCTTGCATCAACCTCTTGACATTCAGGATTCACCATCCTTCTGTATGACTCTTCAACTCTATTTAAAAAACAAACATGGAAAATGAAACTTGAAATTGCAGGGACATGAAGTTGCATTAGTCATCAGTCTTGGAAGAAAGTGTTCACACTTCAGAGACAAAGGAGTAAAAATCTAATACAAAGCTAAGAATGAAATCTACTGCAAAGAACCATTAGTAACTATTACAATGAGAATCACAAAGTGCATAGTTGCCTTGACACTGATTCCCAAAGTTCTATCCATATTCACATGGTATGGCATTAATGCGTTTCTTTCTTTACATCTTATCACTGGATACAGTTTGGTGTAGCATGACAGTGGGCAGCCTGCCTCTAACACCTGAATCAATCTATTCAGAGCCCACTAAGGTGTCTCTGAACTATATGGCATGCCATTGTGTAGGTGTGCTCACTTACTGATCAAACTCAGCTTTGAGTCACTGATTACAGAGCGAACACATCATTCAACCCTTTCCTCTGGTCAGCTTTGCTAACTGGATGAATACTGGGATGAAACACAGGATGAAAACCTTCTTGCTTAGACTGAGCCTTCTCATAATACAGAACTCTCCCACATTTATCCTGTGGGGATGTGGATGCAGATGTGAATATATTTTTCTATGTTCCCACAAGTAATAATGCCAAACATTCAGGCTGCAAGTCATACAATGAATCAAGCAAGACTCTGGATGTTCTCACATGGAGGTTGACATAATTAACAAGTAGAAATAACCAAAGGATTTCTGACAGGAATAATAAGTAACAGAATTAGAACATGAAAGATTCTTAAATGGCAGCACATTCCCTAGCTCACCCATCTTTCTGCAGGTCCCATTGTATGAACATGTCTGCATAGTTTGTGTCAGAATTAAGCAATGTCTGTTTTTATGGTATATCATCACCAGCAAAGTTAAAACCCTAGAGCTAGATTTCAGTTTTGTGACACTGACATCCAGGTGCCTATACTGAGGTATCTACATAAGCACTAGGTATTTAGGTTTCCACTATAGACAATGATTATCTACTCAATACATCTGGCAGACTCAACACACCCTGATGTAGGATACCTAGGGTACAATTCAGTTGCTTAAGCATGTATATCTAGTACTGCTTGTGATGCTCTGTACTACCTTGTTCAGTTTCCAGTTGCTGGTCCACCAAGTGTCACCAGTTTCTGCATTGCATCTGTCAGCCTCATGCAGATGTTTCAGGTCATATCAAATGGCTCTAGATACTTATGCTTAGATCCCTGAGCTCCAAGCATGTGGTGAGCTGAATCACCTTGAAGGCTCCACTGGATGAATGTATTTACTTGAGACACTTAGCAAAACTGAAAACATAGAATCACGGAATTTCCTAGACTAGAAATGACCTTTAAGATCACCTAGTCCAATCGTTAACCTAACACTGAGAAGAGTTTGACTAAACTGTATTCCTTAGCACTACACCTACAGAACTCTTAAGCATCACCAGGGATGGGGACACAAACACTGCCCTGCGTAAGCCGTTCCAGTGCCTGATAACCCGTTCAGTAAAGAAATTCTTCCTTATATCTAAACTTCCCTTGGCCCAACTTAAGGCCACTTCCTCTTGTTCTATTGCTTGTTACTTGGGAGAACAGACCAACTCCCACCTCTCTACGACCTCTTTTCAGGCAGTTGTAGAGAGTAAGAAGGTCACCCCTGAGCATCCTTTTCTCCAAGCTAAACAACCCCAACTGCCTCAGCCATTCTTTGAAAGAAATGTGCTCTAGGCCCTTTCCCAGATTTGTTGCCCTTCTTTGGGTGTTCTTTTGTACCTCAGTGTTCTTCTTGTAGTGAGAGACCCAAAACTGAACACGGTACTTGATATGTGGCCTCACCAGTGCTGAGTACAGGGGTGGAATCACTTCCTGGTCCTACTGGCTACACTGTTCCTGATACAGGCCAGGATGCCATTGGCCTGCTTGGCCACCTGGGCACACTGCTGGCCCATGTTTAGCAGGCTCTCAATCAATACCCCCAGGTCCCTCTCTGCTGAGCAACCTTCCAGCCACTCCACCCCAAACCTCTAGCACTGCCAAAAGTTGTTGTAGCCAAACTGCAGAACCCAGCATTTGGCCTTACTGAAATTCATACCACTGTCCTTGGCCCATCAATCTAGTCTGTCCAGATCCCTCTGCAAAGCCTCCCTACCCTCGAGCTTATCGACATTTCCAACCAGCTTGGTGTCATCTGCAACCTTACTTGAGGGTGCCCTCAATCCCCTCATCCAGGTTATCAATAAAAGGTGTTAAACAGAACTGGCCCCAGCACTGAGTCCTGGAGGACACCACTCATGACTGGCCACCAATGAGATTTAACTGCACTTATTACCGCTCTTTGGGCCTGGCCATCCAGCCAATTTTGTATCCAGGGAACCATATGCCCACCCAAGCCACGAGCAGCCAGTTTCTCCAGAAGAATGCTGTGGGAGAAAGTGTCAAAGGCTTTACTCAAGTCCAGACAGACAACAGTCACAGCCTTCTCTTCATCCACTAAGTGGGTGACCATGTTGTAGAAGGAGATCGGGTTAATCAAGCAGGACCCGCCCTTCATAAACCCATGCTGAGCCCATTCATCCTTACTGAGCTTATGATCAAGTAGCTATTTAAAGCATATTTTTCTCTTCTCACATTTACTCCTGTAACTCACTCTGATTCAGTAAGACAATCAACTGTTTAAGTTGTCTGATTGCACCAATATAAACTACCAGAAATCATTGTGTACTTACCCAGACCAGATATGTTTATGGCTTTGACAGACTTCTTCATTTTATAGAGAACAGTTCGGTCAACATCCAGAGCCTAAAATAAAAGGGAAAAATTCAGTGTGAAACACTGGATTGTCCTCTGGTAAACCTTTGCCCTGGAAGCCTCCTGTAATTATAACACTGTTATGTTAATAACCTTTATTTCTGTAATTAATAATTACTTGCCAGTTCCGACCATCCCCATCTATACAACCTATTCTGTCCCTTTGTCCACAAAAATCCACTTTCCCTCTTGCTGGTGACCAGCATCGTGTAAATCCAGCACCATCCAAAAGTGAAACTATTTACACAATATCTTCTTTCTATGTTAAATTATTAAAGAATTTTAAAGCAGTTTCAACCCATCATAGGTTCTGACACTGCTGAAGAAACAAGCAGTATCACTTCCCTGGGCAGAACATTAAAAAGTTAATTTCCTGTCAGTTTTCCTGCATAATTTAGTTAATTAGTTGCACTCCCAATCACATGAACTTTCTCACTGCTATGCTGAACAAAATAAACTGCCTGTCTCTCAAGTACCTTTCACACATTTTATCACAAGGCAAAAACTTTCACCAATACAACATAAAATTCAAGTTTAAATCCTGTCCAGAATACTCAAGCACCTGTAACCAATTTGTTTCAAACAAAAAATGTGGAAGCAGGCAACCATTTTGCTTACTGTGGTGAAATATGGGCAGACTCAAAAAGGTATATTTGTTTTGGAATGGAGAAGCACAATTATGATTACACAAATGATTTAGAAAAACAAACAAACCAAACACCACCACAAAAAAAAACCAAAAAAACAAACAAACAACCAAAAAACAACCAAACAACAGACCACCAACAAAAAAAAAACCGCCCACAAAAAGCCTTTGTAGAGCTGCAAGAAAATTCATGTGTTCCAGAGATGGATTTAGACTCCAACGAAGAACAATACCCAACACCATAAAATTATATTACACCAAGAGTTGTTTAGCATAATCCATGCTAAAAGAGCAAACAAAAAACACCAATGTTCAAAAGATTTCAGTGAATCGCAGCAGCGATACATCCGACCTACCATTGTTAGTAATTTGTATAAAAGAAATCATGTGGAAAACCCAGTCCCTAGGACTCTACCCCATTATTTTAACACACTGAGTGCAAAAAAGAAATATTATCCCTCATATTTATGAGAGTACTCTTAAACTGAATCCATTCAGACCACAAATAGCTGGGCAAAATCTTTGCAGCATTCCTTGGAAACCAAGGGATTTAGTTGTTGCCACACCAGTGTCATGGTACTGCTATATCCATTGGAAGTTTTACCTCCTGCATCGTTATAGTTCACATCTGAGATGCATTAGCAGAAGTACAGAGGCCTTTTCACCTGGAATTCTGGAGTACAGAGGAAGCAGGGAAAAAAAACTAAGAAAGCCCATCAAAGTCACACACAGCTCTATTCACTGTCTTCACCAGTAATTTGAACTGCATCCCCTGTATCAAACCTGTACACAGTATGATCTCAAAGGTTAGATTAGTTACCTGTCAGGATAAGAGTAAACAAAGTACATTCACTCGTATATTCAGTAATTTCTAAAAATAACCTGAGAAAAGCACCATCTGATCAGCTGACTACAGAGGAATGATAGTTTCATCAACGACTGCATCAAAGGGCAATTACCTTCTTGGAGACAAAGCGAAAGGAATGTCTCCAACTACAAGCATTACAAATACCAGTGCAAAGAGAAGGCTGACAGTCAGAGACTTAAAAGTTACAGATTCAGTTCCCAGCTAAGTCTCAGATTTGTGTGTGCAGTTGATTAAATTAGTTAATCTTTGTACCTTAGTTGGGGGAAAGGCAGAAGAACAACAACAAAAATAAACCCGTACTCGTTGGAAGGATAAACACACTGGGTCAATTATGAGCCACTTGTACTACTGTGATCAAGGATCCCGACAGACCTGTGGATTTATAAAATCTTCTGGCCAGTGACTGCCTCAGTCAGGAAGGGCAGACTCTCAGTAAGGGAAAAATTTCAAATCCTCTTCCTCAACCAAAGGCATCATTTTTGTTTGCAACTCCTCTCAACCAGCTCCCACTTTCACTGGGATTATGTAGTGGAAGAGTAAACCCGTCAGACACAGCATAGCCAGGGTCCAGCAGAAATGGTAGCTAATGCCTCTAACACACCACTGATGACAATTCAAGCTCCTACCTACCTCAAAACCATAAAAATTCAAACCAAGGATGACAGGAGGGAGAAAAACCACAAACACAGACAATACTGGGGGAAACAGAAGCAGCAAAACCTAAAGCTCTGATGTGGTAAAAATGCACAGGACTGCGAGGTCTGGCTTCCTTGGATCCTTCCTTCTTTCTCTGTCTGCCTTTTCTTCTCTGCCAGTGCAAGTGCTTGCAGAGATGCATTGTAAACCACATGAGACAAGGGATCAACATTTAATATGGTGCAAAGGGCAGGGGGGGAGGGAAGGTGTTTTTCAGTTGGGTCAGCTTTCCAACTCTTGCTATCAGGTAGCCCCTTGATAGAAAACAACCTACCGGAAAAGACAGTGTGAAAAAAAGGAGTGAGTAGGAAGACCAACATACCCAGGTGTTCCTGCTGAAGAATCCTCCAGAGACATTTCTGAACAAGAATCCAGTAGCTGCATGACTGTGGCAAGCACTTCTACTATGCTGTTATCTCCACCAGACACACTGGTTTTTTTAACCCTTAGCACTACATTAGTCTGAACACTTCTTCATATATTCATTCACCAGAACAGAACAGCCTTTTTAAATCCAGTTTGTCTGGAAACTGCTCCCACATTTTTATGGTGATAGAAGACACTGAATCTATAGAATGATGCTGAAACATCCAGGGATTCAATATGACTGACACAGGCTAAATACCACCTTGACTAACATTGACTTAACAATGAATTCTATCTGAAGATGCAGCTCAGCTTCTGGTCAGGTAGATGATCCACTGCGAAGCCATGAAAAAACGGAGAAAAATCATGCCAGCAGCAAAGATTCCTACCTTTGTATCAAGGCAACATAGACTCATCTTATTTCTTCCCTCTCCCACTCAAAAAAGAGGAAGAAAAAAAAAGTAAGCAATTGAAGTAATGTGTGACAGTCAGTACCCCATGTAAATGCATTTGCATATAAAACCTAAACCAATATTGGAATTAGCAAAATGAGCAAACTGTCACAAAACCAAACTAACTTTCATTCTTTAAAAATATGAATGTTTTATTGTTGATTCAATTCATTGATGTGATTAATGAGAATGGGAAAAAATTCAACAGCAAATACTGCAAAGTTGTGTATCCAAGGGAAAAATACACAGATGAACTCTGAGATTAGTCAGAAAAAAATTAAGGAGAACAAAGGGGTTTGGTTTACGGGATGATTGTAGAATCACCACAGGGTGACAAAGTGATATGGCCATGAAAAACAAAACCACAAAGACATTGGGAGATGATCTTCCACCAAAGACAAGGAAACAAATTTGTAAAAATCTCTGGATACTCCATACTCTTTGAAATGCAAAGTAGTTCCAAAATGTTGGTCATGATAATTTACATGTCTCTCTGAAACACAGGATTTTTTTACTCTGATAAATACTTAAAAGAAAAATTACACACCCAAAATGGGTGTTGCTTTCATCCACCAGTATGTGAAACACAGAATGGAGTAAAAAGTCTTCCTTGATCTGCTCTGGTTTTGTAATTATATTTCTGGGAATATGCTGTAGCAAACTTAAAATTGCCTAGCTCAAACAGAGAGCTAGAAGGAATTGGAATGTGCCCATTACACAAGTATAAATAAATAAAATGCACAAAATGCTGAAAAAAGTAAATTTTTAAAAATTAAAAGCGCAAAATGTAGGAAGAACAGGCTGCCTTCTTGAAGCGAGGCTGCCTGGGCTATTATCTAGGCAACTAATGATCAATGTGATTTTTGCCTGGATAATACGGCACCAAATGCCCACACCTTGTGCTTGCTCAATTACCCTGACAGGCTGTAGGTAGCCTCCTCTTTCCTAAATTTCTTACTGGTGGTAACAAAAAGGTAAAAGGGATAAAGACAAAAGAATACTTAGGCTAAGAAATAACATCAGCACTAAAACAGTTGAGTAAAAGCTGTATCTGAACAACTTTCAGCTAGGAATTGGGAAAAACAAATCCATTTCTGGAAAGCTTTCCGAAAAGGGGATAAATGATAACATATCTAGGTATTTTAAAGAGAGATTGAAATGTATTTAGGAAATATTATTATGTCGTTTCCTATTGTGGCGAGAAACTAGACTTGCTCCTACAGAAGGTTTCTTCTAGTCCTCAATTTCTTTGTGAAATCTGGATAATGCTGCATTTAAGAGCCTACAGACTAACAGACAAAATATTTTAAAACTCTGCATCTTTAATACTGCATTTTAGTCTCACTTATAGACCAAAAAACGGGGAGAGGGACTCTGCCTTGTTTAATTTAAAGACATTGATGTTTATTCACTAGCATTTCAAAGGAGTCATTTCAGCATAAAAGTTGAAAATGTCAGCTGTCTGTCTTTAGTACTGTTGTTCTTTGCATTGTCTCATCCTTCTCTTCGTCCAACTCGAGCACTCAGAAAACAGTTTAAATACAGCTGTAACTTTTATCATACTTTGCATTTCTAATCCTGTATTTGTTTCATAAATACACACACCAATGCACACACATCAAAGTGCTACTCTCCCCAATTCAACTGCTTTGTGCACTTTCAGTACAGTGTCGGAAGCAGTGAAATTTTAAATGGCTTCTGATGGTGCATATTCCAGCATTTCTTTTTACCCATGTAAATCACCCAGTAAACTTCCAAAGCAGAGTGACCATGTAATTCATATGGTGGGATCATTTTGTCCTCTTGTGTAATGCTTCTCGTTTTGACTCAAAAACCTCTATTGCAAGACTGTTTATTTTGGCATCTTTTTTTTCCCCACCACAATTGAACATCCCAAAGATGATTTTGGCACCTTTTACAGAACCAAAGGGTATGGGGAAAAACAAGGCAGCAGCAGCAAAAATGGGGAGTCTCTGGGTTCTAGTGGTTAGACATTATCATTAAACATCTTATGTGCCAATCTTACAGCAGAACTCTGGGTCTTTATCTTAGGCAACTGTCCTTACACCAGTATCTCATCTCTTTGTGGCCCAGAAAATAATTATTTATCTGTAGGGGAACAGAAAAATATCCATTCTGAGTCAGATCAACACTCCATTTAACCTGATATCCTCTATCAGTAGTGGCCAACAGCAGATGTTCAGAGCAGCAAGAACATTCTTCCCCAGGATAATCTCCCAGTTTCCAGCAATCAATTTAAAAAAAAAAAACAACTCAAACCCTGAGAGATTCTCAACCAGAAAGACTATGTAGCCCAGCAAGCTATTCTCAAGAGAAACAAGAAGCCCTAGTTTTCTACTTGCGGACAAGGGAAAGAAAAGAACTAAACTTGACTTCTCATAGCTCAGTGCGAGTGCCTTCATGAACTGCATGACAGCCCACTGTGGGAAGTAGCAAAGGAGGAATGGGAAGAAGTCAGTCACCATCTTTGCTCTATTTTTTTATTCAAAACTGTTGAAAGTCTCCAATACATTCCTTTCTTCTTACCCACAGCAGCTTCATTTTAGAAGGGCTAAAATTAACTATTTCATGTTTTTTAGTTATTTGGATGTGTTTTTTGTTGAAACTTGCACAGAACTGGATCTTAATTTGTACAAAAACTCAAAGCAATCAACTTTTTTTTTTTTTAAACAAATAAAGAGTCCATTAGAACAACAACAAATGCTTGGAAGTACTGCTAAAACAGTAACAAGATTTTGGGAAATAAACCCTCAACTCATTTGAAAACTAACCCTGAAGTCAGGAACCTATGTGTTCTTCCCCACAGTGCACATCTAACTGACAAAGATGCAAATAAAATATTAACATATGGACTTTAGATCCTATATAAACAATTATCTTAACCATTAGATCTTTAAAACCAAAATCTAAACTCACTCTCAATTTTAACAATTTGCATTAAAATATCAGGCTACTCAACAGCCATAAATCCTTCTGTACTTCACCCATTCCAGTATTTTAGGGTAGGTAATAATGCCAGAAACTGCTACAGATACTGAACACAAATGGGAACGGCCTTCCCAAAAACAAAAGGGTACGGGAAGAAACTTGACCAATAAGGAAAAGAGAAGTGATCAAATAATTACTGTAGAGACAGTAAAGCAAAAATCAGTTCTCATGCTTTTACTGAACTGGTCTTGTTTAAAAACTAACAATAGCAAGTTTGAAATACTGGTAACCAGCAAGCAAAATTGTTTGGCTTTTCTGGTGTATCTTTACAGGCAATCTGATACATGCTGTAATTAATCCTCTCTGACTCAAAAGATCAGCGATATCCACAGACATTCTATCTCAGTTTGTTATTTTTTTCCTATTGGAAATGAACTATCTACACTGCTAGCCTCAACCCACGTTTCTGTTACAGAAGGTGGTAAAAAAAGCCTCCTAAATTATGTTAACCCCCTCCCAAACCCTCTTTCTGTTCTCCAACTGTTCTGTCATTTTCTTCGTTTCTTTTCTAAATTCGCTCCAGTTTCCTTCCACTGATCACCTGTCACATTCAGGGAGGGACTGATACACAGGGTAGCAAAAACCCTCATAGACATAGTCTGGGGAGAGGCATTCTAGCCTCTGAAGGTACTCTAGAAGAAGAAGAATTTTTCAAATTTTAATGTTGAGTAATTATGTTGTGCGTGCATGTGAAGAAGTGTTCCAGACCATTATATTCCACAGTAGCTATGACAGTTAATTTGTATAAGTAAGCTGTTAGGCATAATACCTATCTACTTAAGAGACTGCCAAGGCACAGAGATAGACATGCAATAAAAGGGACAGGGTTTATGGCAGAATTGTCTCTGCAAAGTCCCAATGCTTTCCACAAAAGCATTATTTCTCCAGCATCTGGGTTTGTGGTTCTTATGGGCCCAATGCCAAGGCAATCTGTTTGAACAAGCACTGTGTCTGGCAGAAAACACGTAGTAAACATTTCAGCTCTAAACTATTGTGCGTACAGCTAAGAGTATGCATGGTGGAAAGAGGTAATACTGCTGCTTTGGGAAATTAATACTTGTAAGTAAAAGGTTATTCTGTTGCAAAAGTAAAAGACTGGAAAATTTGACACTGCTCTATGTTGTACACAAAATCACATTTGAGCATGATGACCTTGTACAACCACTTTCATTTTTATTTCAACAAAGAACTGATGCCTAAAATTCAGAATTCTCTAACAATCCACAGAAATCCCAAATCAGAGGTTCAGAGCTACAAACTGTTACATCCTTAATACAAGTCACTGCATTCCCTATTGCACACTGAACAAAAAGGAGCTGTATTAATCACTCCATTTCTACACGCTTCCCTCTCTATGTAAAGTTGGAAATGCAGCAGATACTTAAGAGGGGGGCAGACACCAATAACTTTGTATAATACCACCTCTTGGCCAAGAGAAAAGAGTGGAGGTCACTTACAGCAACTACTTCTCCAGAACACATCCACTTCCCGCATTAACTAATGTTTATACACAGAAATATATTTTCTTTCTCTTTTCAAAACTTCACCACCAACATTGCAGCTATCTGCTTTCAAAGTAAAAGGTGACTGGACTTCAAATATAGATCTCATCAGCAATGTAACAGACTTGATACACTTAGTCTTTACAGAAGCTCATTATTAAGCAAAGGGTGTGTAAATAAAACTCCCTTATTTATTATTTAGCTGCTGTTTAATTCTGCAGTTCCACTAGCCAATTCCTGATCTCCACATCCATGTATTTAGTATTATGTGCTTCAAGATCCTAAGATGTATCATTATGTATAATGAAGTAAAACAGATAACAAGATAAAGTTCCAGTGGCGACTGTGTTGAACAAGTAAACTTCCTTTACCTGTATCAAAATTCTCTGGTACTCACCCTGACAGGGACTTTTCTCTAGCTTCAAGTTTTTGCATTTCTGTCTGCTGTCAGTATCCATCAGAGCCCTTCATGGTTCAGAGCCCAGCTGTTGGAAGAGGCTGATCCTCACCCTGTATCGCTCAACAGCATTTACTAGGCTGATGGGATTGCAGATTTCTCAATTCAGTACTCTCTTCTCCAGTATTAAATCCTTTTATGCACCACCAGCGACAACACGAATTAATCTTTGCAGAACATAATACCCTTTTATTCTGCATATGACAAGCTTTTTGAATATAGGTGGGGGTTTTTTTTGCGTTTTTTGTTGGTTTTGGTTTGGTTTGGTTTGTGGTTTTTTGTTTGTTTGGGTTTTTTTTTGTTTGTTTTTTTGTTGTTTTTTGTCTGTTTGTTTGGTTTTTTACTGCTTGGGGGGGGAATCAACAACTTTCCAAAAACTGAAAAGTTCCCACGTCAATAGTCTAATTTGGTTTTAGTTGTCTTCAAACCCTCTACTTGACTGACACAGACATCCCAGCTGCAATCTCTATAAAATGATTAACAAAATAAATAGTAAGTTTTCCCTACATACGATGCACTTAACTCTGCCCTAAAAATCAAAACCTTTGTGGTGTGGGCACAGATCAGCTGGATGCCATAAACTGACCTATCCCTCCCCATCCAACACTCCATTTGACTTTTACCTCATTTATCTTATTTATCCAATAACTCTAGGGACCAGAAATTAACCAAGAAAAAAAAAAAAGTGCTACAACATAGCACTATCAAATGTTAATACTAACAGGCCTCTGAGAAGTTCTTAACAGGAATAAATAATAAAATCAGTTTTACAAAGACCTCTAGCAGACATATATATGAGGTGGCCATTCTGAAAGTGACAAAAAGGCACACCAACTGTCTAGTTCATGATACATCTGGAACTTTCAGAACACCATACTGCCAAAACAGAGACTAGCAGGTAACTAGAGGGGACTCCAGAAGAGACAAAGACACCTCAAATGTACTCAAGTATTCCTAGGGAAACACTGAACCAGCTGTCAAAATTAGGATAAGCAGAGGTAAAGCACCACCTCTCTATCTTTAGGGTAGAAATTTATGAAAGGCATCTATGTATAATACTGGTGGCATATTAATTACTCCAGCTTAGCTTTCTTCAGTAGAGAGTTGCTTCCTTTTACAATTTAATACATTTTGCATAGTTAACTTTTTGGTTTCATTTGCCAGTTATTACATGAAAGCCAAGTGCCAAATGATAAATCTCATTTTCTCTTGAAATACTGTAAAATTATTTCTATTCTCTAGTGGCTTCCAGACTTCAGCCTGTGATTTGCACTCCACAACCTCTCTATAATTCAGTATACCACCTTTGAAAATCTCTGCATGATCTCTCAGTACTAATACATTTTTCCCTATTAAAAAGTAAATTAAATAGCATAATTAACAGCAGCTAACGCAAACATAAGTTAAGCAAACTTATGGCAATTGAACATTTGATAACATCAGTATCTCCCTCTTTTGTTAAATGGAAGAAAGAAATTGCATTAATTTGATTTTGTTGATGCTTTGTCATGCTGCAGCTATCGGTAAAGAGCTTGAGATCTTGTTGTATAAGTGCATAAAATAATATTCTATGCATGTCCGCTTGGGAATTTGCTTTTAAATGAAATAATGCATCCAAACTGTCATATGTTGTCATTCATTTTAGGTGCCCCACTACAGAAATCTCAAAACACTACTGAAGTCTTGAAAACAGTGATCTTAAATTCTGCTGGAATTTCAAAAGCTTTAGGTATAACTAAAATTAACAGTTGACGCACTCCTGTCACCAAGGACAGCTTCCCAGAAGCGTGAGTGAATCAAGTCACACAATTCTAGTGTACCAAACAGTAGATATAAGCCACCCATTTACATCATATTTGATGTAAGAAAAAAACTTTTTCCCCAGGGTGACCTTTGCCAAAATAATTAGCTAGTTCACGTACATAGAAAATATCTATAAAATGGAGTAAACAGTACTTCGCTATACCACAGAGCACTAGGAAGGTAAATTGATACATAGCTGCTACCTAAGACAACACACTGCCTAAATTCTGCATTTAAAATTGAAACAGCATAGAACTGAGAAGCAGATTCAGGTCTATCAGCACTTCTGTTGTGTTCTTAGAAACAGGAAACAGCTCTTAGAAATAGGAAATAGCTACTGAATCAAATGACTGAAACTGAGGAGACAAATGCCTGAACCCCTGTGTAACCGCACACCATGTGTCCCTGCACCATCACCACGCCCTTATCGCCTGGGAGACGGGGGAGGCAGTGGCAAACACTACAACTCCATCCCAAACTCAGAAAAGACTGCCTGAAAATCCTTACGTGAAAAGCTTGTCATCCACGACCAGAGCAGTTAAGCAACTGAAGAGAATGAACTAAGCAAGAGAATGAATGAAACCAAACAAAAAATTGCTAACAAAAGATTTACTACTTCATTTCTCCTCTCTTCAGCACAGCTAGCATCTACTCTACATGGAGCTCAAAGTGTAGGAGGTCTCTGCTGGTATTTTTTCTGTTGTTGTGCAACATACACCTACAGTTCTGGAAAACAAACAAATTATTAAAAACATGTGCTTTATAAGACTATACTGCATGTTTTGCATGCAAAGATAGAGCAGGGGCTCTGGGTTTGCATGTGCTAAGGAAATTTCCACTCTACTTGCTATAGCCGAACAGTAATCCTGTTTGATTGAAGGGGCTTAAAATGATTAGTAAATGCATTTGTTCCTAAGTTGACTTCCCTAGAATACAGTTTAAGTTTCCTTGAAATTGCATATCCTAGGAAAGAATTCTTTCCCTAATGAAGAATGGAAACCATTAAGAGAAAATAATCCATATGAATGTTCACACTGCTTCACTACTTTCTTCCCTTCCTACACTCCTTCTAAATGTAGAACAAAGCTTTCAGGAACATAAAAGTAATTTGTTCAGCTCTAATCACTTCGGCTGTTTTGATCTATCTACACACATACTTAGCATAATGCCTAGACAGAATTATAGATTTCAGACTAGAACTACATTGATAATCTGATCTTTAATCAGGGATAGCTGAGGGGTCCACAAACAGCAGATGGTTCTATACACCACACTGCTCCAAGACAATGAGGTGCAGAGTTTCAGCCTTTCCTTTCAATTCTCTTGTTTCTTCTTGGTTTAACAAGTCAGATGCTAGAATTTATACTACAGGTTCTTTCACATTAACTTTTACAGACCCCCCTTATAGAATATATTCCAAAGAAATATACTTCACTGCACAATATGTCAGTTCCATAGTGAGTATTTTTGTGAAATGGTTCACATATACAAAGAAGAAAATTTTTCAAATTCTGTCCAACACCTACTCACTTGAAAACAAAGCCTACTACTCCTGATGAAAAGCCCTAAATCACACTACCAAGCTTACTGCCTGCAACACAGCACCGCTCGTAAGAAAAAAGCTATTCAGTTGCAGCCCTGTATCTCAGTTCTTCCATCAATAAATTCTCCCCCATAAAGTAAATTATTTTCTCTTTCCAGAGAATATTCATATATACAGCATCTAATAAAGGCCACATAATAAATCATACTATGTCCTATTTTCTGGATATATAACATGCAGACTTCTTTGTACACCCTCCTAAACTACAGGGTAGGATGTAGCTATTATATCACCATTATCCACTTTCCTCCATCACTACCCATTCCCTGTATCTCTGCATGCCTTCCCACTACACTGATCCTTTTCACATTAGTGTTCCCTCCACATTCTTTGCCTGGTGTTTTCATCCTACTTCCTCTATAAACACTGCTGCGCCAGTTCCTGTCAATTCTGATTACTCTGAACTTCCTTAGACTTTCAATGCATTTCCTTACACACACATCCTCCGCTAATGTTTCTGCCTATATGCCAATTCCTGCTGCCCCATTCCTCATATACCATCACAGTACTTCTGCCTCTTCTCTTGACTCCCATCTTGTATTTAATCCAGATTCCATTTTCTTGCTCTTCACTATTAATTGATCCTCATATTACTTCTTATACACTGCAGCTATTACTTTCTGAGTCTTACTTGTGTTCCCATTTTCTGTTGTTTCCTAGACAAATCTGCTTCTCCACTTAATCTCTACATTGTTGCAAAACTTACTTCATGAAGCCTGGATTTACACCAAACAAAAGAAGCTGGTGGTCATCTTAATCACAGAGAATCTCATATCTAATACCAAAACTATTCAGGACTGTGTCCCTACCAGGAGCATTGTGCCTAAGGAAGAGCTTGAGCTTCGTGTTAACAAATGTAAGACTGTGGGGGGAAAAGGCCGGGGGTGGGGGGAAGAAGAAAAACAATCCTACCATCAGCTTGCAATGACATCAACAATTACCAACACCATACTACGGTTTGTCTCATAACTTGATCTACATTTTTCAGCTGGGTTTAAGGGTAAAATAATTTAAATATCTGTCTCAGTTAAACTGGACCAAAAGCAGAAATATTAACTTTACATGAAATCTGGGTGTAATCAGCTTTACAAACACGATCCTCGGTAATTCTGGTTTTCCCTAACATACTGCCAGTGTAAGAGCACAAGTAAACAAAGAGACATGCAATTTCTCCTGATGTGAAGAGTTCTGGCACATCTGGCTATGCTACAACTTGAAAAATGGAAGCAAACGTCCAAGTACTGTCTTCTTGCATAGCAGTAACAGTTGCTGAAAATACTTGTTTACAGTATTTCTTAAGCATTTCTGGAAGCAGGAAGGGGAAACAGTTAACTTCTCTAGACTGCCACTCATGCAGGAATACTTGCAATCTTTGAGTAAGTCCATCTCCCCTCCTCAATTTAACAGTCACGGTCTGCATTTCTGCATTCACTTCAATCACTTTTATTTACAGCTGTAAATAATTCCCATCTCCATCCCTGCTTTTTGAATCTTCTGTGCTTAAATCATCATTCCAGTCTTCAGAGGATTTGTTGGGAATATTTGGTGGTTACCATCCTAGTTCTTTCAGAAGCCTGGAAAATAAGTTAACCAGCCCAGAGTGTTCTAAGCTGCCAGCTTTTATTGTATAACTTGCACCTCTATTCCCACTACCCATTCTACCTCCCCCCACACTTTCAGCTCAAAAAGTGAAGCAGAGCACTCATTTAGATTTGGCAATAACTACACTAATACTACTGCATTCTAACTGCTTATTATCCTTCCTTTTTATCCTCACAACTCTATGTACTTTAAGAGTGGGTTTGTTTACTTCCTGCTGTTATTCCTAAATAAACTCGACTTTTGCAAATTTGTCTTTTATCTTTACATGTACTCTTTAAAACAAAAAGTCAGCATATTGGCTTGTTGTCACAGATGCCTAACCACGATGTGGCTGAAATACAGTTCTTCTTTATTCCTCACTCTTCTTCCATGCTTACAGTGTTAGCAGACAGCCTGCTTTACTAGGCCATAACCAATAGGTTCTCTTTAATTGAAACCCTTCTTTACAGTATCCCTAAAATCTAGCCTCATTTTTTATTTTTGATTATTTTGACTTTCCAGCCTTCACAAATACAGCTTTCCTCAGTCACATGCACTCATGATACTAAACCTTTCTGTTCGTCTTCTGTGCACTGAAACCCTCTCCATACTTTTAACAGCACTCTCCTTTGTAGCACATGGAAGACAGTGGTCTCTGATTCTCACACTTATTAGTAGGCAACATCAAATCATATCTTGTTCGCTCACGACTCCCCCACCCTCTGGCAGACCAACTCCAGCCACAAACACCTGTTTTTTAAGAACATTTGGGGTTTTTTTAGAATAAGACCTTCGTACTTCCCTCCCAGCGCTCAGTTGATACTTATCTCACCAACTCTTCTGAGCTATACCTACCACTAAATAGAATGGGAAGGGGAGCAAGAATGGAAGATATGCCCACTGCTGTAGAAATTGCAGAAAGATTTCATCCAGAGAACATCTCTTCCTTCCTCTCCAGCAACTTCACAATGAATATAACATTTATTTAGAGTCAGTGAGGACCGAGGGCAAGCGAAGACTCTTGCCACTAGCTGCTCCATGAGAGACACCCCAGCTTGGCACGAGGCCCGCCTGAGCACCAGCCCTGACTCTGGTACCATGGACAGGGCTGGGCCAGGGCTGCTGCACGGGGCATGGCAAGGGAGCTCCACGGAGGTCGGGCAACACACCTAGAACCGCTGGAGCAAAGCGCTTTAAGAAATTAGCGGAGGGGAGACCGTAAACATCACAAAAGCATAGAGAAGCTTGATAACCAAGACAATAGAGGGAAGAGCTATTCTAAATAGGGCTAGGCCCAACTCTTCTGGAGCTTGAGGTGCAATGGTCATTTGTTTCAGAGGAAATGGAGCAGACAGATCATATGGGTTGTTAAGAGCGACGCTCAGAATCTGGGGTGCAGGAATTTAGATAGGGAACAGTTGCACACAGTGCTCATGATCATGAATATACACACACACACATGGAAGGTGCAAATTATAAAACAAAATAAAATATTTCTGAATTGAACTAAAATATTTAAGAACCACTACTCTAATGCATACGAATAAAAAGAAAGCTCTTCACCATGGTCCAGCTACAAACACAGTACACCAGTCTGGTGCACCAAGTTTTCTTGGATTCCTTCACCTGTATTCATCAGCCACGTTCACTTGACATGTGGATTTACAAGTGCTTTGGAATGGGGATCAGGCTTCTGTCCCATGAATTTGCAATGTGAAGGCCTCACCTTTATCTAGCAATTGCTCTGTATTACAGTACACAGAAAACAACATGAAGATGAGTAGTAGTGAAGGTGTGTTGAACCTAAGCAGAATTATCCACTTTTCACATCAACTCTCTTTTAACATCAGCGTGAAGCACAATAAATCCAGATAATATGGTTTGGAGAAAAATCAGCAGCACTACAGAAAAAACAACAGACAAAAGGCACAGTTAGTAAAACTATCTGGAAACATACACATCTTCCATTGATCCTCCTGTTGCGAACGGGGCCATTTGGTAATAGGAAGCAGATGCATAATTGGATGCACCAGGGTAAGGTGCACAGCAATCCACTAACATGGCTCAAAACTTTTAACTGACTGCGCATTGTCTGCACTTTAAAGGTTTATATTCTGTATTTTAGCTTCAGCTGAAGACCTACAGTTTAACTCCTGCATTTCTGCAACTTCTACCCTCTATATTCCTCTCAAAAAGAAAAAAATTCCCACACTCCTTTTGAAATCATCATGCCATTTGTGTCATAATGACTTTTCCAGAAACCTCTCTGGATGTTGATGACAGAGAATCATGACTCCAGAAAGGAAGCAGAAGTGGAACACACAAACACACACAAAAGCGCAAGCTTTAAACAACATACTTTTATGGAACTGAATTTAGTAATGAGGTAAGAAAAGTCTGCAAATATGTTCTACCAAAGAGCACATTATAGTGGGAACAAGGATCTATTTCATTAAAAGGAATATACAAATCGTACTAAATAGTAATATACTACAAGTACTAAATTTCTCAAAACACACTATGATACATGACATTTCTTTTTGCTTCTCAAAGTATACAAAAACACCTCCTTCACACAGCTTTCAGAGCAAGTCACAGTCATCTACTATAGGAAGACAGGACTCCAGTCCTAATGACCTAACAAACAAAAAACACATGATAGGGACTTGATAGGAAAATGACATGCTGCATTCCTAAGAGTCGGGGGGGAAAAAATAAAAAAAAACAACCCAAACCCTCCCACATTAAGAAGACATGTTTTGAACTGCAAAATGACAGGAACATTGAAGTGCATTAATCATGGAATATGACTTACAGAACAAAAGCAAGTAGAGAGCTGAAATTACAAGTTATGGCTTTAACATTAATTTTACAGATTTTACAGAAATTCCTGGAGAGTGGCTTTTAGATAGACCACAAACAATCCAAATCTATTTCTATCCAGAGAACTAAGACCATCTTTGGTACCACTATACTGCTGCTTTTGGTTTTATGTTTTACATTTTTCTACTACACGTTTGTTCTGTTTACTTTTTACAACACATTTATCCCAGTAGCAAGTGCTACTATGCTGGAGAGGGTGTTCAAGTAACCTATTAAACTTCTCTCAATGTTTCCACTCTTCTGTCTTTACAGAGAAACTGTGCAAGCAGTAAAATTTAAGTAGGCAGGGTGAACTTTGTACCTCAAGTCCTGACTTAGATGTAAATGTCTTCAGCACATGAACTGTGTGCTACCCTCTGTTTACACAACAGCCCCCTGCCCTTCCTTCTTGGTCCACAAGCACTGAACCAAAATAAACAGAACTGAAATAAATAGGTAAGATCTCTATAGGCTTCAGTTCCAGTCTTTATTGTAAATCTTAATGCATGTTTCAAGAATAAAGAAGCACACTTGGATTCTAGCTGTTAAATCAGTCTATAAAATAATTTCTAAAAATCTTTAATGATCACAGCTATTAGGACCACTTAGCAGGCTTCATTACAGTTTAGGGACCATTTTATTTAACTTACAGCATGCACACGACAGAAATGTGTATTCTAAGCAGTAGCAGTATTAAAATCCCATTTTTAAGCATTCATAGTTTAAGAACGGTGACCACACATTTTTAGATCCTGGGACCTTTAATAGAAAGTCAACTAAAAAGACTCCATTTGTCAGACTAGCTTACTGATTTCAAGCAACCCCTCCCCCCCCCCTCACGTGACCATGCTCTGCACTCTATCAATTAAAATTTGCTTAATCTTAGCCACTATCATACACATAAAGATTAAACAGTAACCTGTAAGGGCCTGTGACATATACTGCTCAGTTGTAATTTTCGGTTTTGCACAAGCTAAAGATCTCCAACATTTTGCTAAGCAACACCCTAATCTGAGAACAATGCAGAAATTGCAGGATCCCTTTTTCTTTGAAATCACGTTGTGTTCCACAAGCATGCCTTTCCTAATCCCTTTTCCACTACTGAAAGCAGAGGATCAGATTCTCCTTCTCCAAGTCTGATTAGGCACCAGTTCCCAAAGTGCAATGCAGGCACTTCTGGTGATATCACAGGCCGTGATCCCAGGGTCTGTAATTGGTGTGTGCAATCACATAAAGCAGTAAAACTCAAAGTATTTTCAAATGATACTACAAATCGATCATATTCTGCAACTGACACAGATTAGTTAATCTAAGTTCAGAAAACACTGATTTAAGGCAAAACCACTGCCCACAGAGACATACTGGTAAATTGTACACTTAACAATTGTCCAACATCTTATTGATTTCCTCCCTTAACAAGCCTTTTCCACTCCATCACTGCAAGTAAGGCCTCATTAACTAAACTTTTAAGGCACTATTAGATACCTGCTAATTAACTAACACAGAATTGCAAATCTGGTAGAGCCAGCAGTGTCAGTAAGTGCAAAAGACTTCTCACAGGATCAGGAAACAGGTACCTGCATTTACATTGAGCTAAGCATAGGCTAACAAACCACAGTAGCCCACACCTCCTATGCTTTTGCACTGCATCCCCCATGCCTTTGCTTCCAAAGAAGCACAAGGCTTGGAAGTCTCAAGCTGGCTTCATGCAGGCAGTTGAATAGTCCACTCCAGAACCAGATTTACTTGGAAAAGCAGTTGACTTCCTCTAAGTATCAGTACTAACCAGTTAATTTGTTGATTAAAATACACGTATACTACAATATCCTGGAAAAATGAAATTCATCTTCAGTTAATAAACTGGCTCTTACAATCACTTGTTAAAATCAACCCACACACAAAGGCTGCAGTCAGCACAGCTTCCACTCACCTGTCAACTGTCCTAAGTAACACATTCCCTAAATCATACACAGCCAGACTTCCCAATTTTCAGAACCCTACTGTCCACTGCAGCAGAGCAGAACACACTCAAAACTGATGTTTCACAGTACTTGTGACAACGGAGAATGCAAAAGTTCTTTGCATTCCCCATAGATTTTTAGACACTTTCTTCACCTAGTTCATAACGAGCTGATGAACTAATTCTTGCATAGGTTTTAGGAAAAAGGTGCTGAGCACTGACATCTCTATTACACAATTTATAGTCAGCTTTTTATCAAAGGATCACATTTAACCTGAAAAAACAGGCATGTTACACCAAAGGACCCAAGTATTTCCAAATCAACGAAGTTGAAGTCTGAAAAAAGATTTCATGGTTTTGAAACCATGAAAATTTGTTTGTTGATATTGATAAATCATAAAAAAACCCCAACCCAGTGGTCATTTCAACACATGCTTTAGGAGAGCAGCACAAACAGGCAGCAACTACTGATACTTTGCCAGAAGTACGAGATAGTCAATACCATTAACAGCAGCTAGAGCCGGTGCAATCTCTCATCCCCTGCCTTGCAAACTTTACTCAGACCTATAAGACACTACGCACTTTCTTTAGGATCATTATAAAAGATAATTTTTGTACCTAAACTAGCAGACAGCATCTAATATCTGAAATATGCAGATACAAAATTTAACATACTGATTTGAGTTTCTTTAAAAAAAAAAATCAAACAGCAGTTTAGCAGAGTTATGACACAAACACAAATGCCAGACAGATTAGAAAGGAATCCACCACACTAAAATTTGTAAATATATATCATACGCTCAATGTAAAAAAATGCTTTCAAGACACAACTTATTGATTTGAATCTTTAAAAGACATTAAGATACATATACACTACAAATTTCATGCCTTCAGATATGAATTTTATACCATCAGACATGAAAAATAAAAACTTTGTTTTTTTCTTATAGAGGATACATTTTTGAAACCATACAGCTTTAGAAATTGAGGCTTAAGAGACAGGCCATTTTTCCAAAGACTTAGCATAAAAACCTTTAAATCTAGCAAAAACTGCTTTGACCAAACACACTAACTTCTCTTTTGTGTTAATTATTAAGCAGCTCTATCTTACAACTAAAGTGAATCACTATTATAAATATTCTTTAAGAAAAAGGTGTCTTCGATACTGTTGATCTTAAGACTATCGGGTTAATAAGGTATAATTAAATTCAGGCATTTTAAGTGCAAGCTTACAGGGAAGAAAATTACCTCAGGAACAAAACAGTAATTCCTTCTGTACAGATTATTCTGAATTCAGCTCCTTGCTTTAGTGGCTCTGGGAACTGGCAAAACAGGAAAATCTTGAAAAGGGTGCTTAAACACCTAACCTGTTGTTTTTGTTTTTTTTTTTCCTTTCACTTAAGACACGTTAATAATCCATCACTGGTGGCAGTTCTTTTGTAAGAAGGGACCTCAACTACTGACAAGATGCTTTTTGCTGAAGACGCTCTTTTTAAAATACATGCTTAGTGCAAAACAAATCAAGAACTGATGTAACAGGTAGATGGAGCAAATTAATCTGCATTGTAAGCAAGATTCCCCCCTCCCACAAGTTACTTCACAGAAGCTGCTGAAGGAATCAAGATACACAGACGCTTCTGATTTCATTGTGCATATATGACTGAGACGTGGAATGTGCTCTCGCTGTGTTCAGACCTGTCCCAGATTTCCCTCCGATTTGAAACAGGAGGGAAAAGTCTCTCTCACTCTCCCCAGTGCTGGCAGCTGTGGTAAGGAGAGCTCTTACTGTCAGATTCAACGGCACGTTTCGAATATCTTTAAAGAAAGAAAAACAAACAGCTCTCTTCGCGAGACAAAAGCGGCTCACACGAAGTATCCGCAGTCCAGGCTGTCCCAAGAGAAGGCAAGAAAGAGGGGGCCCAGGCTCCCGCGCACCGAGGGGAGGCTGAACCGGCGCTGCTCTGGGGGCGACGTATTGTGGGCTCCCCGGGAAAGGCAGGCACCGCCTCACCACCCTGGAGAAGCGGTTCCTGAGGGAAGGCTCCCTGAAAGCACACTGCTCGAGGCGGGGAGGGTGTTTAAATTCCTGTGTGCGGGGACGAGAAGGATGATTAAATCCCACCTGTGCCAGGAGGCAGACACACAAGCACACAGGAGAAAAGACACTCCAACGTCCCCTACTACTGGAGCGGCCAGGGCCCAAGCCCCGGCACGGCAGCTGCTGGGACGGGAAGGAGAGGCAGCGCGGCCGAGGCGGTTCAGGTGTCGCTATGAAGGAAAGGGCAGAGAAGGGAGGCTGGAGAGTTCAAGTTCCCCCCAAGGTAAGAGGGGGGAGGACTGGCGGGCGGAACCGACCACCTCGGCTTCCTCGGGCATCAGGAGGGGAGAGGAATGAGGGCTCGAGCTGCGCTGCCCCCAGACTGCGAGAAGAGAGGATGGGGGGGCTGCCAGCGACCCTGCCCCGCCGTGCGCTG
>JANHFX010023231.1:0-47133 GCA_027560015.1 Chloroceryle amazona | reverse complement strand
GTACCAGCCCCCCGGTTTGGCAGGGTGTTGTGGCAGCACCTGTGAAATATGTGTAGGCGGGAGAGCAGGAGAGCCCTGCTTTCTCCGCTAAAAAAGCGTCTACCCCTTCTTCTCCGCCTCCTGAGGGGCAAGGAGGCTCTCCGCACCCCTGGCGAAGTTCGTTCGCGTCCTCTCTCCCCCGTCCCAGCAGACGCTGACTCGTGCTCCACCGCGGGGTTCGGCGGCCGGTTGCCACTCCCTCTTCTGAAAGCCTTTGTCCGACATCTCTTCCCCAGCAGCTCCTTGTGCGCCGCTGCCCTGCCGGGGGTGGGATGTGCCTCTTGCCGTCGGGCCCCGCCGCAATGAGGTGCGAGGCTGCGGGTGCTGGGGTCCCCGTGCCAGCCTCTCTCCGCAGCACCTCTCCGTCCCCGTGCCGCCTCCCTCCTTGAGCGGGGACTCCTGGTGCTCTGAAGCGTAACCTGGCAGAGCTGCCGGTCCTTTCTCCCGGGCAGACAGGAGCTCACATCGCCTGGCCAGGAGGCGAAAAGCCTCGGCTGGGCGTGCCAGAGCCGGGGACAGGGCTGGCAGAAACCCCGGGTCCGGGTCCAAGTCGAGGTGCAGGTCCAGGTCTTGCCTGAAAGACCTCACTCAGCCCCTGCGGCGGCTCAGCTAGTGCCAGACCTCAGAAATCAAATCAGTTCTATGGTTCTGGCTGGACAACACCACTGGAGAGCCCACACCTGTAGGCGGCTGACACCTTAATATTTGTCACGTAAATGACATTTAGCTTCTATAGTCCACTTCCACCTTCTTTAGTAGAAGTTGGTATGTGTTGCTATTTAGCTCAAACTTGCTTCAGCAGAAAAAAGGACTTTCCTTTTTCACATGCTGAAAAGCCACCTCGCTAATTGCCCACACGCTCTACAAAGCTATATTAGGCACAGACAAGAAAACTTTCTCACATAGCACCAAGAAATAATTATTGGAGAGCAGAACAGCATTTCAGTTTCTGGTGAATATTTGCTAGCAGACAACTTGTAGTTTGTCAGGGAACTAAACTGATGTAGCTATTCAAATAAAGGGACATCTAACTACAAGTCCACACTTGAACCCGGTTAACTGAAAACAGCTTTTGAATGGTAAAACAGTTCCTTCAGTCCAATTGGTGAGAACAATGTAGAAAAGCTCTCTGCTAACCACTTGATCTAAAGTGATCTCCACTATCTGATCAACAGGCAGATTTGAAATACCCTTGATTGGGCTCAAGGTGTATTACTGCAAAACATTATCTGTCTACTTTCTGAATTATAAAGTATTTCCTTTCAAAATTCTAAGGATAAAGGCACAACTCACATCACCTCTCATCATTGAGGATTATTAAGTAATACTAGTATATTCATGAAATGCTGGAAAAATGTACTGAACAGTAGCAGGAGTTTGGTATGAATATAAATTAAAACTAAAAGCAGTTTCACAACACTCACCTAAATACTACCACAACAAAACTATAATAAACTAGGAACAAGCAGAGCTATCAACATTATATGCAAATGATTTTTACTCACCAGTATAGAGGCCTTGCAGCTTGCTTTCTCATAACTTCCCCTCTGATTTCTTCAGTTAGTAAAGTAAATCTGGGCATTTCCAAGATCATCAATACACCCTCATAACACCTGGAGCAAAAATTAGGACCATTTGACTCTGCTGCATGCAGGACACACCTGAAGGCACAGAGATTTAATGTAGGACACATCACAGTGGCAGTAGTTTTAAGCCCACACAGAATAGCTTGATAAAAAGCCTGCTGAAGTGAACTTTTGCTGAAGATGTCATTTTATGAATTGTGTAAGCTCATAGATGCAGCTACTACCAAAGGTCAGGAATACGTGCAAACTTTCAGTCAAAGAAAAAAAAGCCTCTGAAGTTCTCCAAATATACCATCAGGCTAATGTTCTTAGAAAAAGTTTGCATGGGCTATAAATAAGGACAGCCTCCTTTATGCTGGTTTTGCATAAGAAGTTTCTATAGCAGTATGTAAAGCACTTCAATCCTTTGCTTATTCCTCTGGGCTTTCTTGTTTCTGCTGGTTGCAAATACTAAAACCAGATAATAATATAGTAGCACTCTGCAGTTCCCACCTGCTTTCCCCCCTGTCCCTTCACACAATGACAGACCAGAGTCAATATGCCACTGTACTTCGGTACATTGTCCCATTCCTCCATATACATTCTGTTTGGATCTTTTTTTAAATGTAGACTTAGATTTTCTTACCTTCTGTAGCTACACTACCAGCAGCTTTCTGACCTACTAGATTAACTTCTTTCTGGAATAGTCACAAAATGGAGCACTGAAGTTGCTTTTTATTCCTAGGCTATAAAGTGGGTTTGCTCATCTTTCCAAACACCTTCTTATTTGGCACCTAAGTGTGCTGTATGTGTTTTTCTACTACTACTGCTCCCAACATTAGTATTATCCCAGTCCTATTCTCATTAGGAATGTGAAAGAAAAGGAAAGAAAGAAGCCTAAAAAATCATATGAGCAAGTTATGCTTACAAAGCCTTTGTTACTTCCTAATCCCAAGCAGGAAAGAAGATTTTGAGTGGGAAATTGTAGTCTAATGACTACAAGTGTTTGTGTTTTCATAAAAAATTTCCTCAGGCAAAGTAACAAGCTAAGAATACAATGTCAGTCCCTTGTGAATACATGGCCATTAATCTAATTTGAAAAATAAAGAGCTGTTTCACAGATTTTCTGTTACAGATTATTTCTAGTTTGGACCTATGCAAAAACCCAAGTTTATTCAAACCACAAGCATATCAACGAGCTTAATTCAGAGATAATTCAACTCATTAAAATTCAATCAGTTCTGTAGTAGGTCAGCAATTCCAATTGCCTGTACAAGCTGGATGAAACTTCTTTCTCTTCCATGAGATTTCCAGAATTACCCAAACACCTGCTCCTGTCAAGGCCCTTTGCTTTCATAGCCAGATCACTACAGCAGCAAGGTCTGAAACTACAAACATCATACATCATTAGCAATAGAGGCAAGTCATGCATATCATAACATGGCCCTACTGTGGTTCACACCACAATTTTCTCTAATTCACTGCCTGTAGTAACATCAAGACTCAGAGAAACTCCTTCTAGGCAATCTACAGAACTTTTAGCTTTCTATACCAACAGGATGGATGCTGTAGGGGGCAGAGTTAACTCAGGCCAATGCATAGAAAAGAATCAGGATATAAGTGGAAATGTGTAAACAAGGCTACAATGCCTTAATTTTTTATTTTTTTAAAACAACTTGTTTTTCTTCCAAAAATCTTGCCCAGACAAGTTTTAAAGGAGCTGCTCCCTGTTCATCAGCTTTCTAAACACTTTTTTTTTTTCCTTTTATTAATGGATTCTAGCAATACAGTTTATGTACAAGAGCATTAGACCTTTTATCAACAAATGACATACACCTAGAAATGTAAAAGCTCCTATAACAAAATGTTATTATGGCTGGATAGCCAATATATACGCATGCATGAACCTGTAATAGATTCAAGGCCTCTTTACAAAGTACTAATTTATGCTGCAGAGCTGGGCTGCCCACAAGCCCTGGCCCACTTTTTCGAATTTACTACACCTGACCAAGACATCAGGCAGCAATTGCCTGCAGGCTTCAGCTGGTGTCCAGTCAGAGGTCTGTGACTGACACCAGCTTCAATAGCAGTTTTGTACTTGGCAGCCAGGCAGGAGGGTAACTGCCACCTTCTTATCAAGCTCAGTTGAAATGCTTTCTTATCTAGGAATTACCGGCAAGACTCATCTGGGGAGAAGTTTGTAACCTACCAATAACACTGGCATGACTCACATTAAATTTCTAGTCTTTTGAACGATTTTAAAATTACCAAACCACCATTTCCACGCCTAGCTACCCGAATGCTACAGCCTACAAGGAAAAACCCATTTCAGTGGTCTGTTTCCTCTATGCTGACAGGCTTGCTATGCATGTCTCCCAGCTTGTCTGTTATTCCCTCCCGCAAGCAGCTGCCTATCACAGAAACATGAATTTTCCATAGGGAAGAACCAGAGAAGAAGGGGGAAAAAAACCCAACAAAACAACAACAACAAAAAAAGGCAAAAAAACAAAAGTGCTTTTTGCCTATAGTACAATGTCCTACAGTACCATGCACGGGGTAAGAACAGTAAAACTCTCTAGATGTGAAGTAGGAAAAAAAGAAGGGAAAAAGCTAGTGGTGCATGGAGAGTTGTAAATCCTATCTGCATCACTGCTTTCCCAAATCCTATGCAGCATAACACACTACCTTTGTGCAGAGTATCCGTGTTTTCAGTTTATGGGCAGGAATTGACGTCATGATTATCTCATGGTAGGGTTAAATATAAGGCTACAGTGAAGGTTTGGAGTTGGAGGTACTTCAGATTTCAGGTTATGAATTTACCAGACACCATCCTCAAAAATAACATGGAAACATTGTCTAATACTGATAATGTTCCTGGCTTTAACCTCTTTCTGTCTTCCTAGATTCAGCTATTAATGAAACCCTTCTGTGTCTGTTGCCTCAAATTTTAATGCAGAACTCTTTATTTTTTGCATAAACAATGATTTAAAAAACAAAACAAAACAAAACTAAAACCAACCAAACCAACTATAGACAAACCAAACATCTATTAGGAACATCATTACTCTTGAGACATCTCCCCTCTGTCAGATTTGGTTGAAATCAGCCGTATGTTTCAGAACATACCAGTCTGGTGTTGACAGACAGTATAATTATATAAGCTTTGTTTCCTTTAAAAAAACAAATATAAATACCTGAGAGATCAACTAGAAAGTCTCCTATTTGAAGTAAAGGGTTATTCTGTACATCCCATCAAAATTTCCAATTAATCTAGAACTAGGGCTAGAATTTTTCTCCTGTGACATCCTCTCCATCTCCGTATAAAAGTGTGCTGAACTGCCCCCCTGGGTCCATCATGTGCTGCTTTCATTTTCACCACAGGTTGTGACGGAATGAATATATTGTGTCGTTCATCTCAAATCCAACTTTGCTTTCTCTCTTTTCCTTCTCTTTCTTCCACCTCTCCACACCCATACACACACTGCCACTTTCAGTTTTGGGCCTCAATAATTTTAACCAGACGAGATTTCATCCTGCACCTTAAAATAACATTCATTAGTGTCACATATTAATGGGGCCAAATTTTGTCCTCCATTACACCTCTATGTCCCCACTGGAGTCATGAGACAAAAATAATTGTATAATGAAAGCGTAACCAGGGGGTAAAATTGGCCTACATTTCTTTAAAATAAATCTGTAGCAAGTAAGGTCTGTTTACCTCCCTTGAGAATGAGACCCTTTACATTTGTGTGAAGGGCACTGACTTTTTGTTTGTTTAGTTGTTTTTTTTTGTTTGTTTGTTTTGGTTGGTTGGTTGGTTTGGTTTGGTTTGTTTACTGGGTAGGTTCACATCTATCTCAGCTTGGGTTCTTCATTCTGAATTTATCTGGTTGGTGCAGCTAAGTGCAATAAGCAGACTGCTGACAAGATCTAAGCTCTCGTGTACTCTTCCTCTGAAGTGAGTAGTTAAAATTGTTCCAGAGGAGTGGAACAGAGGAATTTACAGTAAGGAACAACGTTTTTTCCAATGAACTGGAACTGAAAGCACAGCAGGTGAGGGATCTGTACCAGCAAAAGGAGGGATTTCCAGGGAGAGAGGAATGCTTTTTCACTTTTATTTTCAACACATATAAATTATGGTTGATAAAAAGGGATATATTCTCTACACCTGAGCAATATGAAGTGTATGGATGGAGGAGAGAGAAAAATTGAACATCCTTTCATGGATGTTACTGCAGAACCAACAAAGAATGTAAAGAAAATAAAATCAAATTAGAGGGTAGGAGAAGTAAAACAAAGAGAAGAAAATGTTTGTGAATGCTTTTTTGCAGGTCCATACTGGGAAAGGACAGTCTCTGAGATAAGCACTCTGAAACTTCCCCAAATATATTCTCGAAATGCATTAATATAGGTCAAAGGAAGAAATTTTTGGTTTAATACCTTTTATTTTTTTTCCCCCTGTTTAAAATAACTGAGTATCATTGTGGTATATATTTGTAGTTTGGAAATTTTTCAGTACAATGTACTAGATCAGGAAGTCTCTTTGTACTCCGATCCAACTGCTTTTTGGGTGATTGTCTTTCAGTCAGGCCAGCTATGCACGGAAAAGCAGACTGTGAGGACAAGGGTCACACATGGTGCCAGAAAGAAGAAGGACAGACTGCAGCATCCTGGATTTAGAGTGCTTTGATTTAGAGGGAACCATGTCCTTAAAAATATATATACCTTATGCAAAGCTTGACTGACCTATAAAGGTTACCTACCTGACTGACATTTCAGGATAAGCTTTCTGAAGGTTAGTATTCATCAGTGACTAGCATACAATATACTACAGGTACAATATAAACAAATTACAGACACTGTCACATTCAGTTTTGCTCTGACAGATCTTGGGACTCATTGTGCAAGGTTTTGCACAGATATATTCTAAGCAATACTCTTATCCTCTTAAGTTCTCTATCTACATAAACAAGACAGAGATACAAAGAAAGAAATGCATTCCAATTTAGCAGATACAATTTGAGAAACACAAAATATAAGCGACATGTGAAAAGTTACTAAGTAGCCTATAGCAAGACCTAAAGATCGAGATAAGATCTCCTGGAATTCATTCCACTATTTAGCCAGAAATGCACTATGCTTTAGTGTTAATCATTAAACATAACAGGTGAAATTTTGACCTACTGGTTGTGTAGTGAAGGATTTCATTGTGTTTCTCTACTAAAGCTTTACTTCCATACCAGTAAGGGTGCTGAAAATACTATAGAAAAGCTGTCAAAGTAATATGTCCTCAGCTGGACTTGGAAATGTTCATTACACAATTTTGACAGTTGCATTACAGACTTCCTCAGAGTCTTGATTACAGCCCTGATGATATTTCACAAAGAAGTTGGAAAACACAGCAACAGTGAAGGAGCAGTACGGTACAGAAGAACAGGAATCCAAAATCTGTGAAGTTTATTTGTAAGGGTGGGAAAAAGAGGGAAGGAATTGGTGCCAAATGCTAAGAGGAATAAAAACCCTGTAATAAGACAGTAATAACAATCAGGCAATATGGACCTGTTTGTGAGGTGTAATAATACAAGGCAAAAATAAAAATAGTGTTCGGGTACAAGGAAGGTGCATCTACCTTGAAAACAGTCTGGAAACAACAAAACTGAAGCACATTCCTAGAAAAAAATATTTACTGTTAGAGGACCGGGGTAGTTTTCTACCAAGATATATTAGTTCAAAGAAGGGAAAAAATGTAAATATCGAATTCCAGTGTTAAGTTTTTCATTGGTGTAGATCACCTCCTCTGGCTCAGCTACGTTGCTTGCTATATTAGGGTTCAAGAGTCAAAGCTGCCAACATTCTATCTCTGTCAGACTGTTTGCCACCTGAAGAAGCAGTAGCTGCTTTGAAGATTAAACATATGTATATAATGTCTGACATTTCAAAAGAATGGGGAAAAAAGAATGATGTAGTCTTTTTTTCCCTATCTAAAAGTAAATATATTTATTTCAATGCATATATTTCTATTGCATTTAACATATTCAAAAGGTGACATGCTGGAGCTGGCCAGAAAAACAGTTGGTTCATACTTAGTTTTATGCATTTGTGTGTGCTTGCTGATGTGCAGTTGTGTTAAAGTTAAATGACCAATACTGTGCTGAAGCATTGATATCTTTTGGTCTGAAGGCCTGAATGGGTCTGGGAGCTCCTCAGGACATAGGATGGTCTTTTTATGAACTTCTGAGATAAACTTAACATAAATAAACACATTACATTTTGCCTTTAGAGACAAAGCTTTAAAGAAACAGTTTTAGCTCATCCTCACTTGGAGGATAGATACAGTGGTAGACAAAAGCTAGACATGAAGGTGTATGGATATATATCCCTGAAAACTTTGATTCTTCCATTGTATCATATGGCTAGGCCCTTGTATGCAGTGACAGGCAGCATTGCCATAGCTTGATTCTGTCACAGCCACATCTGAGACATGCTCCCGTTGAATTTTGCTGACTTCTTGTACAAAATGTGTTTTATTCTAACAAAATTCACAGGAAGTGTATTCTAAGGCAAGAAAAATGTTTTTTTTTTCCATTATGAACACTGTCAGTGGCTTAAACCAATTCCCCTTGAAATAAAAAATTAAAACTCATGTGAAACTGGAAAACTTTATTTCTTAAATTATTAATCACCAGAACTTCAGTAAATAGGTGAGGGAGGAATGGCAGTCATCACATGCCATGCATACTCTAATCTAGAAAGGGACAATTCTAACTTTTTGAGGGGACTGAAAAATATACAGAAAAAAACCCCAAACAATTCAAGATGGAATGCTCATCATCTGAAGGTCTAGAAATTACTATGTACGTTCAAGATATACTGCATTACCTTTTCCTGAAAATTGGTTGTGGTGCATATGATACCTTTTTATGCTGCAGCAGGAGGATTAGGTTAATCCCTGAGACATGCAGCAAGTAGTTCACTGATGCATTGCCTTGCTTTAAATTTGAGCATATGAGATATGCACCTTATCTACCTACTTTGCTTCCTTCTGTCAATGGAGCAATTTTCATGCAGAAAACGTGTAAAATTGTGATAGTCCTGGGGAAAAGGTAGGCAAGATGGATGAAGTAAAAGGTATCTTAGTATTTAGTAGGTACATTGAGTTATTCTGATTGTTTTTTTCAGCAAATTTGCAGCATTCTACTTCCCTTCTATAAAATATACAATTATTCTCATGTAAAGAAAATGTGCTAGTATAGGTATGTTATAGCATATATAAAATTAGAAACTGAAAAACCTGAAGCAGTTACAGAAATGCTCAAACCATTCAACTAAGTTTATCAGGAGTTCTAGAATTTACAAATTTGGATATAAATTCTTGAAGTGTTAAAAAACCCAATATAAGGCCAAATTGTGTACTGACATAACTGTATGTATGTCATCACAATGACAATTAAGTTATACCAGTTTTACATTTGAGCCACAAAAATTGCATTTCCTTTAGAGGCACAGTGGAAAGATCAAACAAGCAATGCCAATGCTGCAAGTAATCATTAGGGGCTCCAGTGAAACTGCCACAGAATCATTAAAGTGCAGGGCAGAGAGACTTTAAGTGATCACCAGTGTCTTTCCCAGTAACGACACCAGACAATTTAAAGTCTCTTTAATGTGGAGTTTTCTGGCCTTCCTGTAGTGGAAAGAGATCCCATAGCCTCTCTCAGTTGCCTTTGCCAGTGCTTATGCTTTGAAAGTAATTAGCCTGAATACGCTTTGCTATGAATTCTCTTTTTTTCTTTTTTTTTTCTTTTTTTTTTCAGCAAGTGCATAAGTGACAACAAATAACTCGTCACTACCCTTTTCCTAATACTCTTTCCATGTCAGAATAATGGCTGCAGGTCTCCTTACCACTGCCCTCAGTTCTCTCTTTTAACCAAAACTTAATTTTTATTTTTTTTTTTCTCAAAGCTGATGTCTTCTAAACCTTAGATTTTCATTGCTTTTTCTTTTAGTTACTTCAGTTGGTCTATCTTTTCCCTACTATATGGTGCCAAAGACCTGATGTGATGCTCCAGCTGAGACCTTGCAGAGACCAATTACAACAGATTTATTTTTTTTTTTGATTGTTTTATCTTTCCAAATACAAAATAATTTCAATTTGTTCACTTCAGAATACTTCTCCAGTTTATCAAGATCATTTTGAGTGCTGATTCTGTCTCCCACATCAAATACAAGTCTTGTATCTTCCACAAGCTTGTAGGTGGCAATCTACACTTCATTACTGCTGACATGAAAGGAAGTACTGAATAGGAATGGGCATAAGACAGACTACTGTAAGAGACATGACATCTCCACTCAGACACCAAAGCACTGGAATCTGCTTTTCCAATATGTTTTTTAAATCAGCTGGGCCTACTTTATCTATCCATCTTGGTTTTCAGAAGATGGTTTCATGTTCTGTGAGAAGCTAAGACCAGAAAGCATCTTGTCATCAGGGTTTGCCATACAATCATTTCTGCCATTTCTCATTTACAGGGAATCTGCTCCTTCCCTGGGAAAAAAAAAAAAAAAAAAAAAAAAAGTAGGGAACCAAAATGGAAGGAGATTGAAAACACTAATACAGTTCATTCTATCCTCAGTCAGGTTAGAGAAATACGTGGAGTGGAGTCAATTTCCACTGATAGTCCTAATATACCATGTCAATTACTTATCCCCTCAGTGAACTACCAAACAGGGTAAAAGTGCATCTTTATACTGAGATTGCCAAATATGATTACCATTATTCAAAAATGTTCTCAGGTTAATAATGTGAGCTAAAGGTTTCCGTTCTGATACCTGCACTGTCTTTTTCTTTTATATATATATAAAAAAAAATCAGCACCTCAGCTAAAACATATTTCCTAGAACCGGATTAGGAAAACAGATCATGCAATGCACATTAGGAATATTTTTTTTTTTAAAGGCTTTAGTATGCTCCATGCTTTGCAAGAGAAGTAGAATTTACAAGACATTGATTTTGTACCAGGAATGTGCTTCCTCATTTCTTGTAAAAATCCATCCACAATTGACTATATTGTACTTCTAATTCATACAGTTTGCTCATTATATATTTCTTAGAGCTCACATGAAATTCCAAGAAACTATATAAGTAAAGAATATCCCAGTGTCAAATACAAAGCAGAGTTTTCCCAGGTTTCTTTCATCTGTATTTCTTCTGCGAGGTTGGGAAGGAGAACTAAAAAAGCCCCTCTCTTTCTGTGAACCTCTGTCTTATAGCAAGCCACAAAGGATAAAAGATACAAAAGTACATTGAAAATGGAAGAAAAATTAGAAATGGGATATTGTCTCTGAGAATGGGAAGTGCAAAATGGGAGTTAATTAGAACTGGCTTCCTAGGAATCCAGGCAGTCACGGATATTTCATCAGAAGAGACAGCAGTTTGCTTCTAGAGAAGACTGAGGTTTGTCTTTCTGCAATTCAGTACATCATGTTTTGGGGCTCCTGAGGCTGTCCCAGAAATGCTACATTCCTACAGTCAAAATGTTGACCAAATGTAACTTTCATGTTGCTTCAGTGGTTACTTCTTCAAGAGCTTTCCCCATAACCCTAACCTTAGGGAAATACGGTACTGCCCTCTAGCACTATCATAAAAACAATAAACTAATCTCAGTGTAATATAGGAACATAAAATCATAGAATATCTTCAGTTGCAAGGGACTCATAAGGATCATCGAGTCCAACATCCTGCTCCTTATAGGACCACCTAAAATTAAACTGTATGACTAGGAATATCATCCAGATCCTCCCTGAATTCTGCCAGACCTGGGGCCATGATCACTACCCTGGGGAGTCTTTTATACACCAACCACTCTCTCAGTGATAAACCTTTCCCTAATGTCCAATCTGAACTTCTCCTGGCATAGCTTCATTCCTTTTTGTCATGTTCTATTGCTGTTCACCAGAGAGGAGATCAGCACACCCAGCCTCTGCTGCCCTCCTGGAGGATATGTCTTATCTCAAGAGAGCATGGAGTCTTTATCAAGTCAAGTATTTATCACGAATTAATGACTGTGGGACCACAGTCTGAGAATGGCAGGCAAAGAGGATGGGCTAGCTTGATGAAGAATGAGAAACATTATGGAACCTGGTAATTGACTCAGGGCAAAATGGACTTTGAGTGAATAGAGAGTATGGTGAGAATAAAGCAGCATTTAGCTGCGTGCCTGCTGTGTAAAGATCTTCCTAAGTGGAGTTTCTTTATTTAAAGTGTAGTTAATCTTTTTCAGTCTGCTGTGAGGGATCCACAACTCAAGATGAAAATGTCATTACTTACATTTAATTTTAGAGTGGAGAAGCATCCTTCAACACTGTTTTAATATACTTTAGTTTTATCATCTAAAAAGAAAGGATGAATTCTGTAAGAATTTTATATTTAGTTTTCCATACCAGTAATGTAGTAAAGGCAACTTTAATATTTATGAATATGTTAAAGGAATCAATTTTAAACAATTCTTCACAGAATAATTTCTTCAAAGCCTACGTTATTAATAATGAATGTTGTACAAATCTAGTAAAGCAGTCAACCTATATAATTACTTCTTATATGGCAAGCTGTAAAGCAGTTCAAAATGGAGATGAGAAAAACCTGATAAACAGATAAAATTATGGTGATATTAGTTATTTTAATTCTAACATTCAAACATAGTATTTTTATATTAATCTCTTCTTATATTTTGGGTAGGTAACGTAACACATTTTCCAAATTTGACAGCATTGTTTAATATTATTCTTGTTATTCTGCTATTATTTTATCTTACCACTTTTACCTGGACATTTCCTGATGTTCTCCCTGTCTTCTCACTCACTCATAGGTATGTACAACTGTCTTTCTAGTAGTGTGAAATGGTCTTTCAGCCCACTGTGCCTTTCTAGCATCATTCATATTGTTCTTAGACTAATTTTGGCTATAGTGAGTCACTTTTCTCCACCTTCTCTATGGAGTCCCTTCGGCATGCAGAGGAACCTATAACTTAGATGTAGAAGTAGTTTTTTTGGCCAAGATTTGCTTGTTTACTTAACTGATAGGGTTGGCAAACCCTGGACTCAAATGGCCGAACAAAGAAGAATCATCACTAAGAGCTCCAGTGCTCTTCTCAAACATGTCTTTCTTAGAACTGAAATAACTGTCTGGGAAAGACACCTAATGTACCTTATCTGAAAGCACAGTGGGATGTGCCTGCAGATATTTTCACAAGCAAAAGGAGAAACACTGATATGGGCAGGGCTTTGCAGAGAAGCAGCTCACATTCAGGATTAATTAATCCAAGTACCAGTTACTTGAACAGACTAAGAAATAGACATTAGCCTTCTAATATAAAATTATATTTTATCATTGCTTTATGCTTTAGTACAGTTTGTGTTTTCTCTTGTTCTGGACAATATAAATCAAAATATTATAGTGATAAAATGAGTAATGCATTAACAGAATTAGAAGCAAACAATTAAAAAGTTCATGCAACAAAAGAACAGACTGGGGTTTTTTCTAAATTTTAGTTGTACAAGACTCATGAGGATGTGGGTATAGGGTATCAGAACAATAGGTTTGCAATAAAAGCACACACAAAAATAATGAAGTTCTTGATATTGTCTCAGATTCTAATTTCATAATCAGTTTCATTCCTTGAAGGGAACTGTTTAGACAGCAATCCCCTGACTCTTGAAACCTCAGGACCTGAGATATTATGACAGTAATTCTTACAATGAAAACTTTTCAGAGAAGCTATTAAATAAAGGGAGAGTATTCACAACAGCTCAAATAACAGCAAATGTGTGTATAGTAGAGTACTATGTTTCTTCTAGTATGCTTTCTCTACTTCAAAGAGGAAGCTGGGTGAAAAAGAGAATGTGTTAGGGAGGGCTGGGACACTGGTAGGAGTATGAATTCTCCATGTTATCTTCCTTAGCTACTCCCTGGGGAAAAAAAAATGTTGAGATGTTTGGGGGGAAGAGGAAATAGAGTTGAATAGTGAGAAATAGATATCTCGGGCAATGTACAAAAGCATGGGGGAGAAATGGTATCTTATGGAATGCAAAAAAGAGAAAGATGTCCGGAGTCAAGGACAGGATATCTAAAATAATATGGAAAATGCAGTGAATGCAGAATATTTCCTTATATGTCAAAGAAATCCTTGGGAGAAGTTAGTTTTTGGAATCATTACTGTGTAAGACTGGTCATTAGACCCAAACAAATTTCCAGTCTCACTTTATCAGAAAAATAAAGATTGCTAAGACAGTAATTAATAATTCAGTTGAAGTCCTTTACTTCACTACCCCAGAAATCAAACTCTTGGTATTCTGCCACAGGCTTCTGGTAAAGTGGCTGCACATTAAAATGTCTAAAGTGTCCCTTGAGTGACAGGTCCTAACAACAAGTTCTGTAGATTGTAACCAGAGAAAACCCTGAAGAAATAAAGATGCATTTGTTTGTCTTTCTAAAAGAGGAGAACTGAGAAAATGAGTCCTAAAGAGACTTTCTACAGTGTATGGAAGTACATCCATTTCAAATCTATTAATACCTGTTGCTGATCAGGATGTTGCTTGCTTTACTCATTCATATAGTCCAACTAAATCCTCATAGGAGAAAAGTGAGTAAGATCTGTCTGGAGCACTTTCTATTACCTTTGGGCCTAATTATACAGAAATGTCAAGACTTAATGCATAACTACCGGATCTGAACTGCAGGATGCCAGATTGTCTCCTTACCTCATGAGGACAGCTGTTGACCACATGACAGTTTGGAAGACCATCTAGTGGCATTCAAAATATTCAATAAAGAAGAACAACTAAGCAAAGAATCCAATCCAAAATAGTTTCTGCAAACAAGTGAGAATTTTCTATATTCCCTATTAAGGGAAAGCAGGGAGTAACCTTATATACTTGTAGAAGAAACCATGAAAATATGTCCCAGTTGCACCTTATTGGTTTAGAAAAACAGAAAGCAGGTGGAAAAGGTCAATTTTATTGAGAATTTTAGCATTTGGGGCTATATTATGATTCACTCTCTTTAAATGATTGGATTTGTCAATAAAATTACACAAGACTTTTTTTTCTTTTTTTTTTTCTGCATAGCATACAGACTTAAGCCTCTTGCTTTTGTCTTACTAGCTAGGCTATTGACAGTAGTTCTACGAGTAATTTAGAAGTGAGAAACAGTATCATTACTTTAGTAATTCATGGAATAGATTGTCATTAAGGCTTGGAAATCAGCTGCAATATTTGGGGCTGCAGTACATAATAACAGTTTCTGTAGATTTGTACAGTGGGACAGAAACATACTGTAGGTTGTTACAGAGCCAGCCATTAATTGGATGTTTGATATCAGAGAGGAAAACCAATTCACTGAAAAACAAACAGAGCCTGAAAATAGGGAAGAAAGTAGTCAGGAAAGCTTGGAAATAAGGATATTGATAGCAAACTGCCGTCTGGGACAGCAATAACTTATATTAATTATATCTCATGCTTCTCTATTTTACAATTCATTCTGTACAATACAGAAAGAAAGGTAAGGCAAGGCAAAGGAGGGGAGGCAAGAAAGTATGGATTTGTTGAACTTTTCTATGTTCTAGACAAGTACAAAGAGCAGAGAGGATTTCTTAATAGCCCAGAGTATAGGAGTAGTAACTGCATTGTGTGCTTGTCTTTCCTATATATAGAAAAATAGCTCTGTATGTTGTAGTTCTCTCTACCTTCTATATTCCCAGTGAGAAAGCTGACACAGATGCAGAAACAAAGGAGCGAATGCAAGGGGCTTACATGGCTTATTTACATGGTATTGAAGGGGTAGGTCTGTGAGAGTGTGTTAAATTGCATGAGGATTTGCAGTTTGTACTATGCTAGAAATTTTCCCCAGATTGCTACAGCTGCATGTGCAGGTGCTCAGCAATTCTGAAGTAGTTTCCTCTGGGTTTTTTGTTTCTTTGTTTTCACAGGAGGCAAATCATATACTGAGGTAAATCATATTCTGATGTCTAAGAGTCAAGCTATGTTTTGGTATTGTTGTCAATTGTTTTTTTTTTCTTTTTACCTGACCAAAGTAAACAGATGTGGCATTTTTGTAGGAGTGAATGGACAGACAGACTCTTCTGCAACAGTGGAAAAAGAAATTTGCATAAACTCCTTATAGTAATATAGATGGGCTCATAACTACACATCGACAGAGCATTCTCCTTGAACTCCTAGTGTGTTTCCAGTACTTTGAAACAACATTCTGTGTATTGTCCATTGGGCTTCCCACACAGGAGAGGGACCAGGAAAGAAAAAAGATAGAAGGATATAAAGAAAAGCACCAGCGGCACATTTTTTATCCTGCTGAGCTTTTCTTTCTTCAAAAAGAAAACAAACAGACTTTCATTCCTCTTGCTATCTATAGCACTTCCCTCTTTGTGAATCACATTAATTTTAACACACTGGCCTTACTGTGTGCATCCAAGCTCCAGTCCCATTTTTGGTGCCTTTTGGTGCCCTGAAGACTCATAAGCGGAAGCAGGACATAGCTTCGAAGGACCAAAGAGGGCAAAAGCTCAAAGTAAGTGACATTTTTTTTGCAGAAATAATAGATTGATGACAATCTTGCAAAGCAAGTCAATACTTTCCCTTTCCCCTCTTCATTCATCTTCATTCAATTTACAGTCAGAAAGGGGAAAGGTTTTACTGCAGAAGTTGAGCTTCTGTCCACTTCCAAAATAGTCACAACCTGTAATGATCTGACTATTTCTGGACTAAAATAAATGAAATTCCTATTCAAGGAGTAAAATGTAATTCACAATCATAATGAAATTAAAAAGTTGTGGATATTTCTTTGCATTTTTTTTGCAGTGACTTTCTCTGTGCTAGAAATGTTATTATGTTCATGCTTAATAAATTCCACAGAACTGACATTTAAATAAGTTGTGTATTAGTTATTATTGATAATCAATGACTAATAATCACATTACACTGTAGTTCAAGAAATACCTAGATAGTTTTATAAAACAAAAGCACAGTTGGAATGACAAATTCCTAAGCACTATATTTTTGGGGGGTGAAAAGTCTTTTTTGTCTATACCTGGTTCCTGATATTCAAGATAAAGTTACTTTTTCAATACCAGCAATGCAGAGCAGTTGAGATTGTAGCCCTAAATCTTCTTACCTGTGTTTTCCTGACATACTAAGATTATGTTGTGAGGGGAAAAAAAAAAAAAGAAAAAAAAAAAAGGCAATCTTTTTCTGCATCAAATTCCAGATTTTCCTGTTTGATTAACAGTATTCTCTCTTAGTTCACAAGGGGAAAACCTCCTATACAGAATGGAACACAATTTTATTTTATGGAGATCAGTACAAACAGACACTTACTGCCTTTCTATATTGTCCTCAAAGTCTTCAAAGGTGTGATTTTTGAATGTCAAATACTGTTCATATTGTCAGAATGTAACATATGCAATAAAATGTCAGAAATACTCATTATTTAAGCTGAGAGTAGTTTAACATGAACATTTTACAAACTAGTTTGCATTCTGCTAAGCAGAACTCTTAATTTTCTGAAATAATATCCCTATATTTTCTTTAAACTTCTGGGCAGCATCACAATTTAATCCATACAATTCAAAGCTTGTAGTAGTCTAATGAAAAGCACTGTCCTTCCAACTGAAAGCAGACAACACAGTACAACTCTCTCAGTGGTTCCATCTTTCTTCCTGCTAAGGGTTTGTCTCACGTTCCTAAGTGCTTGTAGAATGGAGGAAAAATAAATACTACTTCCTGTGAGTCTGAGTCTTTCACAGTGGTATTACTTTTTTGTCTATGACTTAAGAGTGGAGGGACTGGGCCCACCCCTGCCTTCCTCAGGATTAATCAACAGGGAACATACAAAGTTAACTCTTCTCACACTTACAGAAGATGTGCTGAAGAAGTGATGGAAGCAGAGATTGTTGACATGTCCATAGCCTCCACATTTCCATTGTCCCATATAATACATATGTTTCTGGTCACGTGGTACTGAAAAGTTTACACAATAGTCCCTTATGTTCCCCTCCATCACCATCACAGCATGCATATTGTGTCTCTGCCTACTGTTATATGGGAAACAGTTAATTCCCTGATCAAAAAACCCCCAAAACCAAACCAAACCCCACAAATGAAGTGATTATTGAAAAGTAATTTGCTAAGGTGTTTTTTTGGTTTTGTTTGTTTGTTTGTTTTTGTTTTGGTTTGGTTTGGGTTTTTTTTTGTTGTTTTGGGGGGGGGTTGTTTTTTTTGGAGGGGGTTTTTTTTTTTTTTCTTTTCCACATGGGACTGGGTAAAGGTCGATATCAGCTATTATTAAGAAATACTCAATAATTCAGTAATACTGGCCTCATAAATGTGGTTGAATGTATCATTGTTATTTCTTTCATGGATAGTATACTACATCTCAATAAGTTTTTATGCATTTCTCTTGACAGATGAAAAAAGATGGTAGGAAAATATTCAGTAAGGTGTATTAGTTAATTTAGGATGCTGACAGTATTGAGGTTCTTCAGCAATTTCTGTAGTGCCTTGCACTTTATCACCAGTTTGTAATAAACCCGATTTCGATGCTGACTTGTGAGGCTTATGAGGAATTAACAACAGAAAATGAGGAGAATTTGGAATTCTTATGATGTGATATAATTCTCCATGCATGTTATTAAATTTAGGTCCAGTTTAGTGAACTGCTACCTTACAAATTCTTATATATTAGAAATTATGTAAAGTTAGAGATCAATTTACAGGTACTTCAGGAGCTAAATGCTAAATGATTTCTCCTCTCTCATCAATGATTATTATGCAGCTTTTATAAAATACACTTAAAAAACACTTTGGTTTCTCCTAGTCAGGAGAAATGTTGAGGATTCTTCCATATTAGGTGACTCAAGCATAACAAATATCTTAGAAAGGTCATGGATAATTCTTTGGTGTTTTCCCTAACTTTTCTCTGACTGGTGATGATTATCCTCTTTTACCACAAACCTTTGCATGCCTGAGAACATAGCAGCTATTCGAGAAGCTCAAAACCCATCAGGATCTGCTTGAAAGAGCAGATCCTCAGTCTTGGGGGGTTTCCATGGCACTCAGAAACACTACTAGCACTGAAGTCCATTCTTGGACTCACAGAAAAATGGGAAATTTAAATCTATAGCAGATTTTTTCTTGGATGGATTTTATGCAAAATGCTGAACTGAGCTATTGAAATATTCTTTGTGTGACAGCCTTGTTTCTTAAAGTCTTGCCTAATTATGTCTAGTCAGACCTAGACATAATCAGCACATAAACATCTTTCACAGTAAAATTAATCCCTTGTTTCTCTTGAGCAAAAGAAATTAACACTTTTCAAATTATGATTTTCTGAAAATAAAACTAAACAACAGTGAGATAAAGAGTTTCTGTCAGTGAGATACTTTTTTCCCTCCTACATGCTGGTGATTAGGTATGCAGACGCTTATACATTTTTGTTAAAGGAGAGAAAATTTGTTTATAGCAGAATATAAACTGCAGGCCTTTGATTTTTTTTTTCTGATAATGTTGTGGTTTTTTTTCTGGAGCAATAAAAATGAATGCAAGCCAAATAAACAACCAAAACCTCAGAATATCAAGACAACACGCCAGCTCCCCAACTGCTTCTGCCCTCTATGGTCAACTACAGCATTGCTCCTGTTCCAAAGGCCCATCCTTGTTTCCAAAATATCTCAGTGTATATTGCAATGTTACTTTCACTTTTCCAAAGCCTTATGGTATTATCATCACAGGAGTAAGAACTGTAGTAGTACAAAAGAGTATCCAGGAACAGTTAGTTCAGTGCAGGTTCTAGTATCCAACTTTTTGATCTGCTGACTGCAAAATATACAACATGATGGAAGGCACAGGCTACTTCAAAAAGGAAAAATACGCCTTTTGGTAGGAAAAACATGCAAGCTGTAGAATACAAAAGCATCAGCAACAGACTGGCACCTATGTTTGAACAGTGGTGTGAAATATGTTTTTAATTTTTTTTTTCCATATATAATTATTACCTGATACTGCAATGTTTTCTCCTTAGTAATAAGTCACAGCCACAACATTGTCAGTCTTAGATATCACTTTTTTTTAGGAAGGAAGGCTTTCTCTCAGCACTTCAACCCTGTATTTAAATGTGAGAAATTAATGAACAGGAACATACTGGTTCTTTAATATATCTCCCCACAATTTTTAGGATTCATGACCAAAGTATCAGTTGTAATTATGACAATCAGTCAAAAAGAATCACTTTGATGACCAAGAGTCATTGTATATTCATATTAATTAGGCAAGTATTAGTAATATCTAGAGTGAAAAAAAGTGCATATCTTAAATTGCATCTCATATGAACCCAGAAGATTTGCAGACACATAGCAAAAAATAAAATAAAATGCTGCTGACTTACAGTGAGATGTTCCTGGTTTTTTGACACAGATTTGACTACAACTACACCCCTGTTTAGTAACCCAGTAAACTTTCCAAACTCCACAGGGGATATGAATTCTTTATCAGGTTTAAATTATACTGGAGTTAATTCAGAAAAAAATCCAAGCTGCAATAATATGCAGTAGTATGCCAGCAACCCCATCAATCTAATAATGCCATACAGAGCAAAAAAGATACATAATAGATTAAGATTGGGGATTAAGTGGAAAGTTTCTTGCTGCTTCTGTGAATGTGGTAGTTTGTAAGATTTTGTAATGGGCTAGATTTTGCATTCATGTAAGACTATTTCTACATCTTCCCTCCACAGAAGGGAAATAAGGAGCCTAGTAACTCCCAAGCCTATTAATTACTTACACAGGACTCCAGGTATCCACAGTGTACAGGTTCAGAAACAGTTCAAGATTATTCCTTGTCTTTCTGCAACATATTTCATCAAAGAAAGTCAGAAAAACCAACAGGCTTCATAGCTGAGAGAGGCATCTAGGCGCTCAGGAAAAGCTGTGCAACCTTTCTGGGTAGTTCTTTGCCCTTGTGTAGCCAAACACATTTTTGTTTGAGTTTTGAGTGTGCCAGTACTATCACAAAAATAAATTAGGTTTTCTTTTAAAATACATTCAGGAAGCACATAAAACAACAGAAATCCATGTAAAAAAAAATGCTATCACTACACTGAACTGCCCCATGATACTAAGGTCAGGAGAAATAGCTTGGAAGAATTTACATTATTCAGTACAACTGATGTGAGTTCCTATAGACTGATGCTATGTAATATTAATATGAACACTACTTTCAGAAAGAAAGGCCAAAAAATATTACATCAGTTTTAACCATAGTATTATGCCATTTACTTTGATGTAACTGCAACAAAGATATGAACCCTTAAGTTCTAAGTTGCCATCATAAAAAAATCTCTTAAAGAATATTCATAATCTATTTTTTCCTTGCCTAGAGCTGATTAATATAGAAAAGTTCTCTACAACGATAAAAATTTCCGTTAGGTAATGGATTTTGATTGCTTACCCAGTATCTTCTAAGCATACATAAGAATTAATATAAGTGTACAAGTCAACATAAGCTGATCTGTTCTCTGACAAAGATTTAATCAATGTATTTTACTTTCTATTATGTGGAGAACAACCTGAATTTGCTTTATATACCCATCTGAGATGACCAGCAGAAGTTCTGTACAGAAGTAGAAACAAGGCTTACAAAAACTTATACTCCGTAATCTTCTGTTTGCACTCATTGCATTTACAATCAGTATGTTTCATTTCTTATCAGTAGCAAGTCCCTTTGTAGCAATAACGTCACAGTATGAGTTAATCTGGGATATAATACCACAAATGGAATTTCAACTGAAGAAAAACCCAAATATTAGAAGTTATTTCCAAGACCAATGTTGTCAGACAAAGAAGAGGCATTTTAATTTGAGAAGTCACCGCAGCTGTAGTATTTAAACCTCAAAAGAGATCCATTTGATATTGCAGTTGTGAATTTGAACATGTCCAGAAAGCTGGAAAGAGGAGAAGGACAATATTTCTGCAGCTTTTTCAAAAACAAGTAATAAAAAAATTCCTTCATTTTCTTCCTCTCATTGCTTTTGGAGCCTACAAGGAAAAGCAAAGTGCAGAAGAGTGCTGCAGAACATTCAGTAGCAAAGGTAAACCTGAGGGCTGTTTTCAAAACCAGAGGCTTAGCAGAGAGAAAGCAGAGAATTAAGGTTCTCTTATCACCACATTAGGACATGCTCAAAAAGTATTATCCATATTGCTTATTGGTCGTTTTGTTATGCTCAGATACAGCATCAGAGTAATATTTGCTATACTGTCTTCCGAGACCATTTCCCCATGGGTCTTGAGGCTGCCCTACTCATTGGGTACATAAGCATCAATGGTCAATTATTTGAGATTATTTTATAATGGAGATTAGATGTAGAAAATTAATAGTCATTTGGATTTTGTATTTTACGATGTGATTTTGAACAATTGTACATTCACATGAGAAGTTGTCACTATTTTTTCATTCTAATTCAATTAACTAATGTTTTTGTGGTAGAGAACAATTTTCACACTATATTGTATCCATCCCCATGAGAAGAAGAATTAAATGGCATTGTGATAAGTGATTTTCCATGGCCTCAAAACTGCACAAATACCTGGGGAGAAAAATGTTTGGTTTGCCAATACAGTGAGCTATAAACACCTTTATGCTGTTCCTAGGGTAGAAGGCAGAGGCTTCATTTTAGTCTGAGACCAACAGTCAAAAAAAGGATGTTTAGGAAGGACTTTCAGCAGACCCACCCATTAGATGAGTTGATGTTGTTACGTTTTAGCAGCTTTTTGTTTCCTTCAACTGCTCTTTCACCTAAAAAAGTACTGAGCTCATGAGGTCAAGAAGAGGCTTAAGGAATTTTACAGATAATTTGAATAAACAAGCGAAATCTGAAGTTTGCAGATTACAAACACAATATTTAATAGTGAGACAGTGGAAGTGATCATCTTGGAATATGACAAATTCTTCATCACCTGCAGTCAAGACTGATGTCCTTCTAAATGATGCACTCAAATGAATCTTATAAAATCAGATGTAGCAATCACTTTCAGAATTTCTATATTAGTACTATCTAAGAGGTGTAAGAGACAACTTAAATATTTTTCTAGCTTCTAATTCTATGAATATTATTTTTATAGAGCAGAGAAATCTGATACATACAATAGGATAATTTATTCATAAAAGATTAAAACAAATTTTACTCTTAAAAAAATGATTTTCTTTTTTATACGTGTCCTTAAAAAGAAAATAAATTGAATAATTAAATTGGGTAATTATATTGGATAATTGTAGTCAATTGTAATTAATGTAACAGGTATATGCTAAAAATCTCCATACAAATCATAATTGCAAGAAACATATTTTTGTAGGTAAAAAGGAATGTGTGTCTTAAGCTTGTTGAATCACTTATTTTAGAAAATATGTAGACAACAACAGCAGAAGTAGTTTGAAACCAATTTATCAAATTATATCAGTTCAAGCTATATTCTCACTGGAAAATGCTGAGGGACAGAACTATTCAGATGACACAGGTCACAGAAGCCACCCATTCTGAGGTGGACAGCTCTTTCAAACCCTCCTTGGATCAAGCTTCAGGAAAAGGCAGCACATGTGTGATATTCTCCATTTGGAAGGTGTGATCGGAATGAGTCCATCAAAAAGTAGCTGTAAACTGTAAGTGCTTTCACCATGGTCACAGCTGGAAGCTGAGTCATGGATTTGTAGGTCAAGCTTTTGCACTTCTTGCTGATAATTATTAGAAGTTATGTGGAGTGCCAAGAGATTCTTTTCAGGCACTGGCCTAGATTTAGCCTGATTCAGTTCAAAGGCCTTTTTGCATAGGGTTTTTAAAACTCTGTCCTTCCTTATATTCTGTCAAATTTATGCAACTCATTTAGTCTAGAAGACTCTAGAGCCAGTAGCATAAGAAGACAATTCAAAGCATCAAGGGAATAAACTAAATATGAGCATACCCCCGTTTTATCACCTCTGTATGACTGACTGCAATAAAAATTATTCTATAGCATTGTAAAATCATGATTCCTGTGAGTTATTCCCAAAGGACGTCAATCATAGTTTCAATCCCATTATAGACTTGAGAGCTTTTATCTTCTTTGACAAATTCAAGTTCAGGATGATGACTTTGACTTTTTCAGAGCACCTCCAAATCCACAGAAATTGGGGTCTTCGTCATGAGCACTTATTTCTATATATCCAGCAGAGCAGATTACAGAAATTTTCTACTGTATTCACCATAAGCTTAGATTTGATTTTTCTGTGGTACTCCTTATAAAATTCTTTCTCAATCTAGAAACTCAGAGAGGTAGGGCATTTACAACTTTTCTCATATTAATAATTTTCTACTAAAAATCTACCAATCCTTACATTATCAATATCACATTCTAGGGAGTATCTTTCTACTTAAATCCTTACATCCAAAAAAAAAGTCCCCTGTGTTTTTCTTACTAAAAAGGCTGTGCACAACCTTAGCTGACCTCAAAGATAAGAAAGATGTTCAGAGCTACTCAGGGAGTTCGTGACATTCTGCACATTGATATACCTTCAACCTTAACCTTTCCCAAAAATATAAGGACTTTCTGAAACTGTTGAGACTGCTGATATTACATAGTGTTCTTACCTTTAAAAACTCTTAGTAACTACCTAACAGAATACACCACCAGAAACAAATGCGTATTAATTTTCAAGACTGACAATGACTGAGTCCATGCCTTATTTTGTTTTAAATTCATAATATTTTTACATCTTCCTAAACTATCATAGTGCAGTGGGACAGCTTCCCAGAGTAACTGCTGATTCCAATTTTATTTTAATTCTGTCTCTTTCTGTAGTAACATTCGCTTTACAGAATGAAGCACTAATTTAGGTTGACTGAATCACCAGGTTTTTATGCAAACCCTGTTGCATATCAATATATTAGGACTCAAATTTCTAGAGATAGTGCTAAAACCTCCATATTTCACACTGAGGATGTACTATAGTATAGTAGTTATAAAACTCGATTCTACCTAAATTTCTATGCCAGGATGCATCCTACTTTTCAACATGGTACACTGGTCAACTCATTGTGCACTTGTTGGCTCCTCTTTGCAGTGAAGGTAATGCACTCACTGCTGATCTAAACTAGACATTGCATCTCACATTAATTCATTTAGAGTGTTCAATAGCTCTGGAAGCAATAAAAATGCCTTTCAAATGCCAGTTCCAGAATCTTTTCAGATGTTTCTATGCTTGCTTCGTATTGTACCCAGGAATGAACATCTGAAATAGCAAGTATGCACAGGAAAATAAATGAGATGATCTCTGGTTTTGGCTCTTTTGGAAGATAGTTGCATTAGAACTGGAAGATAGATGAAACTATTGGAGTAGAGAGATCCTTGTATTTGGAATATCTGAGTTTTAAATATGTATTTCAGTCCCACTCCTATTTTTCATGCTTAAAACTACATTCTTGTTCTTTCTTATTTTTGGCCATTGCCTTCCTAGGCCTCTTGTATTCCGTAAATGCTTGTTAATCATCAGTGTATATCACTTAATTTCAAGGAAATCTCCAACTACCTGAAACGCAATACAACTTTATAGCACATATGAACCATATCAGATGAAGCACCATTTTTTCCTATCTTACTCTTTTTTTTTTTGATGATTCTAAAGCTATATGTGATAATACAATCTGTTTATTTGTTGTCTTTAACTGAAATCACATTTACTACTTTTCAGCAATGAAGTGGGGGAATAGTTTTTATATATATCCTAAAAGGTTCCATTTCTTTTCTTATTGGTAACATCAATGAAGGAGGGTTTTTTTTCCCTTCCTTTTTAAGACAAACATGATGAGCATCAAAAGACATAAAAGGAAACACATTGCATTTCCTTCATTCTGGAACTGGGGTTAATTTTACCAATTTAAAGAGAAAACAGCATATCTAAGCCACTACTCCGTTCTTTATGAAGTTATTAATACCTGTATTAAAATCTATATTTTGACATGCTAATTTTCAAAATATCTAGAGTTCCTGTTCCTTGAATTCTGCTTGTCACACTGCCAATTGATAGAGTATACCTTTGTATTGAAACTAGTCCTTCCTAGCTGTAAGTAATGTAAATGGCATCTACATGTTCAAACAACTTAGCTAATATATATATTCCTGCTTCTTAGATTCTCACCAGTGTATACAGTTCAAATGAGGGCAGAGGAATCCACTATGTGTAATTTGTAAATATATGACTGAAATGCTAATCTAGTCTTCTTTGGTTGTCTTTTGTTGTCAGTAGTGATAAAGAGGACAGTTCAAAGTGCCTCATGCAGGATTCTCCTTAGATTTACCTAGTGAAGTTTAACTACATAGGGAGCCTAAAGGTGAGATTTATCTGACCAAAAGCAGATATGAAGAGCTGAGCTTGTCACTTGAGGCTTGTCTTCAAGGCCAGTAGGAAAAATAGGAAGTAAATCTTCTCTTTCTGAACTTCCTGACTATAAAAGGCCTAACAAATCACTTTCTAGTTCTCCCACTGACCTTAAAGAGAAGCCTTGAGTGACTTACTGAAGTGTATATGCCTAGAGCATATGTTGTAAATGTCTGAAGTTGCATGAGATGAATTCAACACTAGCCTCCTAATTCAGATCATTAAATTTAGCCAGCAACTTCATGAATAGCTCCAGGGTATCCAGTAATTAATCTTTTTTTTCCAAGTGTTGAAAAATCTACTATTTATTTGTTACTTCCCAGTCTTCAAAGCACAGTTCTCCAGTTTTCAGGCAGCAAAAGAATTTAGCAGATACATTTCACCCCAAAACTCATCTCCCCTATTCCTTCCAGACCTGTAGCTCCCACTCCATATCCACATCAGATAGTCATCCAGATTCATGAAACTAAGGATTTTTAATTATCAAAGAGCCTGCAGTTTCTGTTGAATGCTTGCATAAGATTCATGGCCTACCTGACAACACAGATACATAGCTCTTCTAACAGTGAGCCATCTTAATCTTACCACATCACCTAGAAACATTTTAATTCTATCAAGCCTTTATTTCGAATAGCTCAGCCAGAGAGGTCAGCAGTGAGGCTCTCAAGTCAACAGCAAGCGTGTCTTTCTGTCAATAAGCATAGAAAGATTGCAAAAGAAAATTACTTTTATTTTGGTGTCTGTAAGCATGAGATTGTTTTATTTTAAATAGTCTTTAATGTATCCACTTATTTCAATAGCAAAACATTGGCACAATTTGAAAGAAAACAAATCACGAAGATAGAAACATTTCTAAATACAGAAGCACTAAACCAAAATATGTCTGACAAGAAAGTTAGGTTCTTTCTGATTTCAGGGTTTTTGAGCTTTGATAGTGAAAAAAAATGTTTATGTATATTTTCCAAATTTCCTGACTTCAGATGTCATAATGAAGTCTGCTCTGCTTACTTCTGAAGTCAGGATATGGCTTATATTGTAAAATTTGCCAACCTGGCATTTCATCCTGCTTAAATTCCTGTAGGGCTTGCACAACTTTCTCAAACTCCAGCCATGCATACATTTTTAAAACTAGCATCTTGGAAGAGCTGAGGAAAATAACACTTTGCATGACATTCAGCACTAATCTAAAATGTCTGAATTATTCTGATTTGGTAAAGTTTAGACTATACTCTGGCTAAAATTGGCCCATTGTTTTTGTAGAAACAAAGGTGATTTTGGTAGCAAATCTGTTAGAAGTTATTCAGAACTTATAGCTCTGCTTTAGCATTTGTAAGTCATATTGTTTATGTTATGTTTGTTGTTTGACATTGAATAATTTTAATGTCAAAATTGCCAAATATTCTGTATTATAGTATTTGTAGAACAAATATCTTTTTCCCCAAAATGTAATCCAATGCTCTTTTCAGGATCCTTGAGAAGTGTACCAAGGGAGTTATAAATGCAGTTGCAGTTCATACATGCCCAGGAGAACTTAGTGCCAAGCAATGATTAGAGACTATTCCTGTAATCTAATGACCTTCCTGACACTGGCTGTGAATGTATTAATAGTGGCAATGTTAATTATGTGCAATGGACTGTACCTCCTCTTTGCTAAATTCAAATCAATACAAAAAACACTGATATATTAAAAAGTGTTAGGAAGAAATTAATCCATAATTGCATGATGGAAAATAACTAATAGAAATTGTGAAGGAAGGGATAACCTTAATAGAATATTAATGCTTTGCTTTTTAAATATAATATGGCAATTTAATCCACTGGATGACAGCATTTTTGCTGGCATCAATGGGAATTTAAGGTAGATTTCAACTAACAAAAGACTATTTTTCTTGTTCAACATTGTCAATTAAAACATAAGAAGTACATTTAAAAAAAAAAAAAGTCTAAAACCACAGAGCTTCAGAGTTTAAGTAAACTCCATTTGCTTCATTCATATGAGCATCTTCATAAGCTGCAGTATTTTATGCAAATGAAGCTGTATTTGCATCCTTAAAAAAGCCAAAAATTATACCAGGCTTTGAGCCTAATTGATTGCAATAAAAGATCTGATTATGAAAAGACTTGAGCATAATTCACAGAAGCCTGAAAAGGAGCACTCTATCCAGACCCAACTGTCAAACATAGAAACACAGTATAATCTAAATTGTGGTTCCATTGTAGCATCTGTAGAAAAATATGCCTAGAATCTTTCTGGTATAAAAATTATTGAGACCTGTGTTTCTCTTTTGAGGAAACTTCAGTCTCTGCTTAACCTCAAAGTACCAGCATCATCCAAAATTTATCCTTTATCCAAAATGACCCAATTACATTAGGTAATTTTAAACTGAAGATTACCCTCACAGAAAAGATCAGACTGAAATGTTTTGATTGCATCAATTATCTTAAGTAATTCATTAAAATGTCACAACACCGACAGATGATGCTCTGCAGAGTTCATGTGCATGTGATCTTGTTTGCTTCAATGTTTATTTTGTATCACCCATAATCATTTTCCTCAGCAAAGATGCTTCTGTATGTATGTAAGGAGAAAAATTAAAAATTAATTTTTTCTGGGCACGTAAAATTGAAGAATTTGTGCAGAGCTGAAAACACATTATTTTCTCTTTTATTTTAATTTTTTATGAAAGCAAAAATCTCCTAAACAAATCATTGAAAAGCCATGAATTATGTAATAATGTAATCTCTCACTCTGCTATATATTTACCAATCTTCATAGTGATTGTGTTTTAACTGTTTATTCAGTGCTCCATTAATGTTGTGGTTTAAACCCACTCAGCTGCCCAACAGGCACAAACTCAATACAATTATTTCAGATCACAACTAAAGCTCATTTAAGTTTAATTTGAGCTTCAGAGACACAAGAAAAATAAAAAGCAGACTGATTTCCTGATTTCCCATTGCCTAGAAACAGTATAAAGAATAAAAAATTACCTGGGTGATTACTACATGAAAACCGTTCTTATTACACAGGTTAGAAGAAATAATTTTAGTTAAACTAAACAGACATCTTGCTTATTGATAATGTCATAAGTTTAGCAGATAGAGGTATAGGAAAGAATGTTAAAGACTTGTGCTTTGACTAAAAGTGAAGTTAATAAACTAAATCAATACAATATTAACTAAATCATTAGAATATTAAATAATAGAATATAAATTAATATTAACAAGAGTATGTTAAGTAGATTGAAACCCAGTGACAGGTTTTGAAATGTAGTGCCAACTTAGATACAAAAATCATCAGGCACAATTCCTCTAGGCTCTATGAAAATGGAATCTGTTTGTTTTCAGCTCCTTTCTACAAGAATCAAATCTTGGTCCCAGACTACTTCACATTTTTACTATTGAACTGTTTTCTAATGCCAACAAGATGAAAAAAGTGGTTATAAAAAATAGAGCAATCTGCTGGTACAGTGACATTCATTTAGTTCAACAGGGCACAGCCCTTACTCACCTCTATGTAGAAAATTGTCTAAGACAAGAATGAAGTTAAATGCTTACTGAAGTGATGTCACCATCCTTCGAAGAAGTGACAAAAAAGGCCTCTTGTGATCAGTGGATGATCAGGTAAACATATGCTTGTAGTGTTTTACCAAGTAGTCAAAATAATTACTACATGTACCAATAGTCTGTGAAAAAAGGAAAACACATGAGGGAAACAGGGAAACATGTAAAAATAGAGAGATTACATTGGTGCAACTGTTAGAATCAGTTTCATAGAATCACAGAATGTTTTGGGTTGGAAGGGACCTTTAAAGGTCATCCAGTCCAACTTCCCTGCAATCAGAAAGGACCTCTTCAACCAGATCAGGTTTCTTAGAGCCCCATCCAACTTCACTGAATGTTTTACAAGGATGGAATATCTGCTACCTGTCCGAGCAAATAGTTCCAGTGTTTCACCATCCACATTGTAAAAAAAAATCTTCTTTATATCTGGTCTGTATCTACTCTGGTTTAGTTTAAAACCATTACCCCTTGTCCTATTGCAACCGGTTCTACCAAAAAGTCTGTCCCTGCCTTTCTTAGAGGTCCTCTTTAAGTACTGGAAGGCTGCAATAAGGTCTCCCCGAAGCTTTCTCTGCTCCAGGCTGAACAACCTTAACTCGCTCATACTTTCTTCATAGGAGAAGCCCTCTCATTATTTTTGTGTCTCTCCTCTGGACCCACTCCAACAGGTTCATGTCCTCATGCTGAGGACTCAAGAGCTGGACACAGTACTCCAGGTGGGGTCTCTCCAGATCACAGTAGAAGGAAAGGATCACTTCCCTCAACTTTCTGGCCACGCTTCTTTGGATACATCCCACGATATGGTCGGCCTTCTGGGCTGCAAGCACCCATTGCCAGATCATGTTCAATTTTTCATCCACCAGTAACCCCAAGACTTTCTCCTTAGGGCTACTCTCAATCCCATCAACCCTGATCCTGTATCAATGCTGGGGGGTTGCCCTGACCCAGGTGCAGGACCTTGTACTTGGACTTGATGAACCTCATAAGGTTCACATGGGCCCACTTCTCAAGTTTGTCAAGCTCCCTCTGAATGGCATCCTGTCCCTCAGGAATGCCAGCCACACCACTCACCATTGTGTTAACTGTAAATTTGCTGAGCATGCATTTGATCCCACCACCTATGTCATTCATGAAGATATTAAACGGGTCTGGTCCCAGTATGAACCCCTGAAAGACACCACTCATCACTGATCTCCATCTTCAGAGTTTCCACCTCTTGTATCTGCACATGAAGAACTGGGGCATGGAAATAGGAGGGGATCAGTGTCTCACAGTCCCCAGGATTTCATGTCATGGATGCCTCTTAAAAACTCTTTAAGTTCTGTTTTAGATCCAGTTGGGCTTACTGTCACAATTATAAGTGGTAGGTTGTTGCAAAATACCACTTCCCTGATCCACAGGACAAGAAGCCCTACAATGGAAAAATGAAGACATACTCAGGGATTGTGAGGATTTGATCTTTTTAGCTTATCAGAAGATGACATGATTACACATTGCATAAATATGTTTCTGAAAAATCATTTTGAAAACAACATTCTAAGCCTAGCAGATGAAAGCATAAGAATATTCAAAGTCTGAAACATACAGATGGACAACATGAAGCACAAAATTATTTATTTTCAATAGTAAAAATAAGTAATGCTTGGAGCACTTTTGCAAATATTTACCTTTTTTTTTCCCTCAGGAATCATGCTTCAGGGATCACTTTCTAGATATATTATGTAGAAATTAATATATAGAATGTGGGGCAATTAAAACACAGAAGACAGAAGAGAAACAAATGCCAAGAACAATCTTTACCCTGTGAGTTTTCCATAGAACTTAGAAGATGGCTAAGAAAGCAAAGAAAGCACCCACTTAAGGAATTTCTTCACTGTCCTCAAAGCAGAACATAATATTGGTAGAGGAAAGGATGAAGAAAAAGCAGAGGAAGAAAGCAGAAAAATGCTAAGCTCACAGCTGTGATATTTCAGTGCAAATCAACTATTAATTCCTAATAATAAATGCAACTTTGAGAGACAGAGATGGGATTGAGACCTTCTACTTTCTAGACTAGCACTCTTTGCACTCAACAAAAATAAAGGATAATTATTTAAGGGGCATATTTTCAGAAAAACTGACATGAATTTCAGATACTTTGCACCAAGGATGCAACATGTGCTGCCTAATCCTTAAAAATGTCTGTTAAAGCATAATGTCATTGATCATAAACTATCCCACAGCTAGCAAAAAACACATCTGCATGATTCAAACTGTACCAGGCAGCAAAACTGATTTGAGCAAATAGCCTTTTATTTTCCCTGGTTTCACAAACTCTAGCAGAACAATTTTTCTACTTAGATTTTGTTACATCCTATCTATAATTACTAAGCGATATTTCCAAAGTTATATATATAAATACCGAATTATGAGCATAGGCAAAACAATCTATAATGATATAATAAAATTGAATACATCATTTGTTTCAAGGTATTTGCTTTTATTGTTTGTGTAAATGAATATCCCCAAATTAGCTTCATTTGAATTCTTGGCATAACTGAAGATGTGATAATCTATTTCACATGAGTATTTCTCAGTTTTTTAAAAGCAGAAGACTTTGTAAATGAAAGTAACTGAAATTCCCACCGCTTTCACTTCTCTATCTCTCCTCCAAAGACTGACCAAAGACAGACCCATCTCAGTGTACAAGACGTGCTTTAGGCAGTTCTCTGACTCCCCAGTGGGTCTTTCCATATTTCTAGAGATGGGCAACACGAGAGACGGATTGATTTCACTATGGAATGTTGAGGAACACAGTGAATTTACAAATTTATTATATATCTTTTCTGAAGAGTGATGGCACCATTGGAATCAGTGTGATTAGATCTATGATAAAATGAATATTATGTATAGTTTTGTGTTTTGGTGTTTGTTGTTTTTTTTTAAACACTGCAAAGACTTGGACATAAATAATCTAGAACACTGTAATTGCAATATAAGCTTATAAATATATGTGAAATAAATAGCTAGCTCAGGAGTCTTAAATTAGCTTTAATAATTTATCCACATTAATGAAATCCTAGAAATTTTATTTTATCAATGAACTACAAGGAGAGGAGAATTTTAATACCATCTTAGATAATATTATGTCAAAGCATCTGTGCTGCAAAAAAATGGAGCTGATGAAAAAACTTCTACTCGGACAAAAGAGAGTGTCTGATGAGATTATGAATGAAATTTTTATCTCTGAAAGCAGAAAAGACTCTTGCTTTACAATAACAGAAGGATGGAAGTTGAAGAAACCACAGCATCTAATCAGAAGTAGATGCATTTTTTGCTCTACACATTCTTAATTCATTCAGGGGGCACATATATCAATATTGGAAGTATTATGTAATCCAAATTGTTCATTCAAGGCAACCGAAAGCAGAAAACCTGGGTCTATGTTATCTGTTGAAAGTGAAATTTTGATTATACTGATCAAGATTTGGAAAGTTGGTTTATTAAGAATTCAAGAAGATCTCAGGTTTCAGAAACCAATAAACATTGGTTTATAGCTATCTTAAGACATCTTCACCTGTCCAAATTGTTAACAAAACAAAGCAGTGACCATTTGAGTTTGTTATCTTTTAACTGTGCACTTATAGTCAGGAGTAAACTGGTTTTGGTTTTATTAGATTTCTGCTGCTATGGTTAATGAATATAAGCTGCTATTAGTCTAATCATGCTCTAGTCCTATATACAATACATGCAGTCATTCACAGAGTACCATATGACAAATAGGCATCTAACTAACCTTTTGGACTCAAAGTGTACTAATTGTGCTTTGCTTTGTAAAGCAAAATGATGCCTTGGTTGACTGCCTGCTGGAAAACTGGGAAAGCTACTGCCAGTGGATTTTGAGTATTTAACATATATGTGAGAGAAAACAAAAGAAGAAAGGAATCGGACCTAACTGGGAGAAACTTTTTATCACCTGCAAATAGGGAATGCCTGATCTAAATTTAATACTCAGAGCCAAGTGCTAAAGGAGATAAAGGGGAAAAAAAAATAATAAAAAAAGAACAAATGGCTCCAAAGCTAACAGAAATGAACAGCTAAATTTTAACTTTGAGATAATCAAGTTTCAATAAACATTTGAAAGAGGCAGTGATAATAGCGGCTGATTTTACTGCTGTCTCTAAGATACTTTGATTAAGCTGATTTTGGCCTCTGCATGAGAAATGTCTCATGAATTAAATAAGCATCAGGTTAGTAGTGTTATTACTAGCAGCCTGAATGTACTACTGATAACCATCAGCAGTTCAGGGATTAGAAAAGGTAATCTGAGCCTTGCATATGACAAACATTGCACTTTTGCTCAGACAGAAAGGCTATGTTTACAAAAGGACTACTTGCCTCAGACAAACATTAGCAGTGTTCATGTCATTCACCTAGAATGGTCCTACTGATATCTGAAAACTCTTACAAGATAAGAAAAGATTAATAAAAGATATGTCAAGATATTATGTTTTCTGCCAATTCAATGCAGACCTGTCAAAAGTCCTGTAACATAATATTGAACTCATATAAAGGACCATCCTGTTTCACAGACTGACAAAAAGACACTGAAGTAAGCTGAACAGTTCAGGAAAAATCTGAAAATCACTGATGCTATTGAAATGACGGGTGTTAGAAAAATCTCATAACTGACTCATCTATAAAATAAAATTAAATGTTATTTTTAAATTATTTATAGAAGTTACTATGGTTTTTTTTTTGTGATCAGAAAGCAACAAGAATATTGGGTCAGTAAGAACCCTCATGTTACATTAATGGAGACCAGAAACAGGAATGAGAAATAAAATATTAACTCAGGAAAAACAGTATTTCCTTTCTTCCATGGTGCTTCACATAAAAAAAGGCTTTGAAATTTCCAGGTGCAGTACAGTCACACAGATATTTATTCCTCAAAGCAAAAATAAATTAAAATAGCAAAATCATATTACAGTTTCATAAAAGAGGCTTTACAACAAATCTGGAAAGTTGGCTTTTGATGTTCTCACTAGATATTGCTCAACAGCACACTAAATTTTGCTTTGGTATTTGAAAAGGTAATGATTAAATGATGTCTTTTGCATTAAAAAGCTTACTAAAATGTAGTGACATAACACTTTCTTCTGGTCATAAAATTTCTATAGAAGTACATGTATTTTCACAATGATTGATTAGGATGCCCTGTCTGTGTAAGATAAGTATAAAAGAAATATGAATGATATCAGAAAGGGAAGACGCCAGCTGATATCACCAGCTATATGCATAATTCTAAGCATTCAAAATTTTGTCACATACAAAATGAAATTGTGGAGGAAATGAAATAAAGTCCTAACAGAAAATTAAATAAAGTCTTAACAGAAAAGCTAAACAAAAGAGTGAATGGTTCTGATTTCAGTCACATAATTGTAATGAATACTTTAGCTAATTTCCAATAATTTTTTCTGTTTTCTATAGTAGCTTCTTTCATGAGTTCTATCCTCATACTGTAAACATATTCACTGGAAGAATTTATTTGTGCACACAATCTGTGCATTACAAAATCTGGAATACTGATTTGAAGATCCAGAAATACATTCAAATTATTAAGAAAAAGTTTAAATCTATGTGGTATTTCTTTATACTGTAAACAGATTAAGGTGTCCCTTCAGAATATGTCCTAACTAAGAAAGAGCAGACAGAAGGTAGAGATGAGATCTTCAATAACATGAAGACTTTTTTTTGGATATGCTGTCTCATATAACAATGAAAGCCAGGAGAAATGCCATCAGAGACACAGGATTCACAGTCCTGCAAAAGTGATTTGAATTGGGAATATAGACCATTAACTCTGTGGCATCTTTACATATATATTTTTTATCATATCACTGCATGAATTAATTTATTCTTGGGTGTGCCTCAATATATGCTACAGATTCAGAGATCCTCCTTCACAAATCATATAATCAGAAGATGAACAAGAAAATAATAACAGCAAGATATGTACAGGAATATCTGCTGCCACTGGCAAAATTTTCTGCCATGTATCAGAGAGCTACTCTTTTAGAGGTTTTTGCATCTTGTCTCAAATATAAATACTTTTCCTCTTCTCCCTATATTCAACTACCTACATCCCATTTTCACATTTGTTCTTGCACTGTGTAAATTCATTGACATTTGTGAAGTCACTCACCTTACGCTGGGAATGTCTACATTAGCATTTGATTTTGGCTCAAGAGCATGCTTTTCAAGTAAATCCAGTTGCTTTTCAAGTAAATTCAGTTCATCGTCTACATGTCATGCATTGGTTCACATTACAGAGTGGTGTATGATACTCAAGAGACTTCTTGTACAAAACGAAACTGAAAGATGCCCTACAGGAACGCATCTCTAGCACACTGGACATTGGGTCCTCAGTACCAACCACTACTCCCTACTCACCCACTCCTATTAGAATGCACTACTTCCTAATACCCACAGCTGTAAGCAAGCAGTAATAGGTCAAAAGTATCCCCCACTTACCCCCAAAAAATAAATTCTCTCAGCTTTAAAATTTTTTGGACACATAGCAGAGTCCTTTTGGCACAGAAGTCAGAGAGGAGGCAATTTGTGAGCATGGCACAAGATAGCAACAGAACTTTCATTCAGCTTGGGGTGACAAATGTACATGGGGAGCAAAACATGCATTGTGTCAGTGATGTGGAGGGCAGAGCGAATCCTATCAATACCTGGAATTACTTCCTCATATCTCTCCTCTGCCTACATATAACTTAGTTCACCATCCTTTCACCTTATTTTTTAGTAGTAGTCTTCAAAATTAACTAGTAGTTATAGAACTGGGGCAGAAATCTGTATCACTGACCAAAACACAGCATCTATGCTTGATGCCCATACTAATCTGGAAGGGGGGTGGTTGTTGAGGGTCCTTCCCAACTATGATTGACATATTGAAATATGTGACCATATGACTGCTAATTCTGACTGAAGAGACTGTCATCAAGTCATGTAACTGGCTAGAAGTAATCTTAGCTACTTGTTTTTTGCTGTTAATTTCCTGTGCTAATTTCATGTGTTTCCCTAAAATCGTACCGAGGTTTCCACTACAGCATTATTTCTGAAGGCAGTGTTTACACTGAGTCATCCATTCAGCCTGATGCCCTTACCTTTCTTGAGATTCTTTTTAGTAGAAGCTCTGTTTTCTTTTCATTTCCTTGAAGAGTTAGATGTGTTTTCAAACGAACTTCAGGGATGTTAGCAGATGCTGCAAGTTAAACTAGAATTACTAGAGGTTCATTCTGAGGAGAAGCAGAATGGTGGAGATCTATCTCCAGGTTGAATCAGAGAACTCTGTCTCAAGCTCATCTACAACCTGAATGTTAGATGTTTATAATTAAAAACAAGATGTGTACCCTTGCTCTCTCAATGGCCTCAGCTCAGGTTTTCATACTGAAAGAAGGCCCTAGCATTGGGATACTGTCAGCATTAACATGAAGTTGTGCCTAAGCTCATCAAGTATAGCTTGAATTCAAGGGGCAACATAAAGCCAGTAAGAGAAGAAGAAAGCCATCAGAATATGTATCAAGAACATCAAAGGTCTGGTTAGTAGTGTGAGCAAAAAAAGGCCAATAGCTAGTTACAGCTAACTAGCAACACTTTCACTTAGCCCACTTCACACCCAAGATACATTTTTAAATTATTATTTAAAAATAACATAGGTAGTATCATATGATACTACTCTACACACCACTTTTCCTCTATCTCCATGCTCCTGTGGTCTAAGTTCTCATTTTTCTCCAGCTGTCTACAACTCTCTTTGCAGACTCACCTGCCTCCTTTAAAACATCTTGCAGTCCCATGAGCAAGCCTTGATGTGATCTTTTAGAACCAACTTCCACTTTACTCCCAGCTTGTTTAATTTTTTGTGGTTTTCCTCCTCCTGTGCCTTTATTAATACATACTTCTCTCTTATACTATCTATTTGGCCTGGTCCTATATTTACTTTTGTCTCTTCAGGTCTCTGCATCCTGTCTTCTGTTTACGTTTACACCCTTTCAAAAGTATTAGGGCTCTATAGAATTCCCCCCCCGCCCAGAATAAACTAGGAACATATAACTGACAGTGCTTTATAGACATAATCAAATCCACCATGATGGTATCTTCTCCATCATCACAGTTGTTGCACCTCAAAACTACAACTCACACCCAAGACAGATACTTCCTTCTTTTATTCAACACTTGAGCTATTAAGGTAGCCTGTGCTATATTCATACTCAAACACATATGCATAGCACATGGGTGAAAGGAGTGTACTAAGCTTTCCTGCTGCCCAATTTTTAGTTGAGCTTCCCTCTGCAGCTAAAATAAGCAATGTCTAGATTCTGCTGCTTCATCCCAATGCCCACAAGATTCCCCTCTCCTGTTGTCTTTTGGTCATAGTGTTACTCTAAGATCCACAAAATATTGTAGGACTGATCAATTTCTTGAAAACTGCATGCCAGTTTGTACTCTAATAGTTTATTTATTAGCCAGATGGCAAATAAATCTTTAGAGGTTATATACAAGTACTATTGGAAGAAGAAAGGCCAGATGGAATTGTCTTGCTGGCCTCCAATAGCCCTGGTTTATAAGGTCATAACTAAATTAGGGGGAAAAAAAAAGTAATCTTGTTTTTATCAAAAACATTTAAGGTCTCTACATCAGGAGAGAACACACGGAGGTCATAGTTTCAATGGGGAACTGTATTTTTTCAGACCAGCTGATACAGATAGAAAAATCAAACAAGCATTTTTGCACATTTTTTATTCAGGTCAGAAAACATAAACAACCAACTTGAAATAGCTTCTGAAAAATTGGACTGAGTTTAATTTTAATTATGTTCATTAGTCTGAAATTTAAAAAAAGAAAAAAAAAAGAGAAGTAGGAGTTAGCAGTCATAAAATTGGGGGAGAAGAGAAGTTCAGTAGCTCCTGTGAGAATACAGAAAAAGTAATTATTACCTATGAAGCAGTGAGGTATGAGTGATGTTTGGCACAAGGGAATTCTAAAACCTTCATCTAAGTATGTGATTTTTTGTGTCTAAAAATTACAAACTTCAGTTCTTAGGCTTGCCTTCTAATGATATTTTGAAAGTCTTCCTTGAGGTCAAAGATGTAACAGTTGTGAATGCTTTCCCACTGGTAACAGAGTTCCTCTAACAGCTCTATTAATATACCTTGCATGGACTCTATTTGAAGCTTCCGGTATGTTGGAATTTGTGAATCTAAGAAGTACATTGAATATTCTGCAGGATATCTGATAAAGTTTATTGCACTTTTAAAGGATGAAAAACAAGATAAAATATAAAGAAATAAAGAAATACTAAGAAATGTGAAGAAAAGGGGGAACTGCCATTCCTACAGAACAGTGGCAAAGGGAAGAAAACCCTACCTCCTGCTCTCTCCCATTAGAGAACAAAAAAAATTAAAAAGGAAGTTAGACTAAGGGAAAAGATGAGATAGCCAAACTTGAGATCTATAAATGATCCTTGACTAATATTAAAGACAATGTAATGATAAGTCTGGGATGTAGGAAAGTGAAGAGCTACACTTAAGGACACCCATTGATTCCTACCTTGCAACACGAAGCAGAGGACTGTGCAGTAGCATATGACTTCACAAATGCACCCCATGGTCACATTAGTCCAAAGAAAAACAAAAGAGCAGCTTCATTATTTTATTGAGACTGAGTAGTTTGTCAAAGTTTACTTAAAAGTTGTCCATTTGAAGGTGTATGAATGCAGCCCATGCAGACTAGCAGAAATGTACTGCAAAAAAGAATTTTTCCTTCCTTAGTAGGCTATAAGATTACATTGAAAGTCTGCATTAAGAATTCTATATTATTCAAGCATGTTTTTATAGATGATTACTTGTTTACTTGCTTTCCTAATCCTTCATTCTAAGGCAGGTCACCCAGTGATTACCTTATCATGACAGTAGTACAGGAATTCAATAACCTGGTGGGGAATGAATTTCAGTGAGAAAAAAAAAAAAGACAAGAATTTAGGAATTTAAATCTAGGATTTAAACTTTCTGTACCCCTTATACATATGTAACCTGGTCCTTCCTTTGTGCTTTCTCTCCTCACCAGAAGTGAGGATTGATGCAGCTTCTGTGGGTTTTCCTTAAGATATAGTTTATGAGGGAATTTTCTGCTTTTGAGGCCAGAAATATAGAGAAGCACTGGCTACTTAACAAGAATGCTCCAGAGGGTTATGAAAGTCCACTTGAACTGCATGCAATGTTGGATGTAAAACAGGGGAGAAGTGGGCCTTTGTTATTACTCCCAAATAAAGATACCCTGAATATCACAGAGTATGGTGAAATCCAATTGCCATACTGGTTTTATGAGTGCAAACTTGATCCCTGCTGTTCTTATTTCCTGTGAAATTGTCAACAAGCAATTTTTACTCTTTCATCAAGTATGATACTGAATTCAGAGTAGAAAAAATAAGAGTGAGAGGGTGGCATTAGACTAATCAAAATAATGTCCTTATTATGATGAGTTTAATAAGCTAGAAATTCATCTTAATTAATTAGCTTTAAATCATATTCTAAAAAAAGGATCTTGGTTTTAAGTGGGACCTCAGATTAACTAATTAGCTAATGTTTGCAAAGTGTGGTGAATATGTGGAAAGAGAGGGAGTTTGTTCAGCAGTGTAGGATCTATGCTTAGTCTGGGGGAGTGCAGTATCAGCTGAGATCATATCTCGAGTATAGGTTTGCATATAGGAGGGAATATAACCTCATGGTTATAGTCAGCTATTGTCAAAACATCTTGGTTCTGAGATGATATGTACTATTAACATACTGTGAGTGGGAGAAAGTCCATTTTGTTCCTCTAAAAACCAGGGGTAGTCAAAACAGACTATTTTGGTAGGGCAGTAAGTTAGAATCATAGAAACATTTAGGTTAGAAAAGACCCTTAAGCTCATTGAGCCCAATCATAAACCTTACACCACTAAACCATGTCACTAAGCACCACATCCACATGTCTTTTAAATACCACCAGACCAGCAATGGTGACTCCAACACTTCTTGAAGCAATTTCCTCTCTTCCTATTGCTTGCTATATGGGAGAACAGACCAACTCTCATCTCACTACAACCTCCTTTCCTGTGAAATTGTAGTTGTAGAGAGCAATAAGGTCTCCCCTCAGCCTCCTTTTTTTCCAGGACAAACAACCCCAGCTCCCTCAGCTGCTCCTCATGAGACTTGTTTTCTAGACCCTTCACCAGCTTTGTTGCCCTTCTTTGGATGCACTCCAGCACCTCAATGTCCTTCTTAGAGTGAGGAGCCCAAAACTGAACACAGTAATGGAGGTGCAGCCTCACCAGTGACAAGTACAGGGGAATGATCACTTCCCTAGTCCTGCTACCACACTATTTCTGATACATGCCGGGATGCTGATGGCACACTGCTGGCTTATGTTCAGGTGGCTGTTGACCAACACCACCAGGTCCTTTTCCATCAGGCAGTGTTCATCCACTCTTTCCCAAGCCTGTAACATTGCAGGGGATTGCTGTCGTCGATGTGCAGTACCCAGCACTTGGCCTTGTTGAACCTCAAACCATTGCCTTTGGCTCATTGACTCAGCCTGTTCAGATCCCTCTGTAGAGCTTCAAGCAGAATCAACACTCCCACCCACCATGGGGTTATCTTCAAATTTACTAAGGATGCAGTCAATCCCCTCATCCAGATCACTGATAAAGATATTAAAGAGATCAGGCCCCATCAGTGAGCTCTGGGGAGCACTACTTATGACTGACCGCTGACTAAATTTTTCTACATTCAACCACCACTCTTTGGGCCCAGCCATCAAACCATTCTTTTCCCAGTGATGAGTATGCCCATCCAAGCCATGAGCAGCCAGTTTCTCCAGGAGAGTGGTGTCAAAGTCTGTACCAAAGTCCAACTGATGCTCTTGAAAGGCCATGGAGTGATATTAAGTGTGAACTTAATGTCTTTATATCAATTGTGATCAAATGCAGTCCTACGGGCTGTGCTGGTAGGGGGAGAGAGAGTGGCCACGTGCATAAATGGATACAGTTATATCCTGGTTTTCTTGGCATACCATACTGCTTTGATTTGAGGTATACAACAGAGGTGAAGTTGACCACACACAAGGAAGGTTAGAAAAAATTAAAGCAGAAGAGATTAAGGGAGCATCTATCAGTGAGAGCCAAGAAGCACAACAGATTGAAAAATGAAGGAGGGCATAAGGTGATTGTGACACAGGAAAGGGAAAAGTAGGGGACAGGTACTTAGTATAATAAATAATCTTTGCTTCCATTCTTGGCAAATGACAACACATTGAAAGAAATGTATTCTCTCTGAGAATAACTCAGAAATAGACAGGGAGGGGAAAATTCACAGATATTTTACTGTTACAGAGTAATCTTTGAGCACTCATGAAGGAAAGCAGAAAAAAAAGGTTTCTCTTCTTGATGCTGCTGCATAGACCAAAGTCATTATAATAAAATTAGGCATGTTCATGTGCCACTAAATTGTTTCTTTCTCACATAAAGATGAAAAGAAGATGACGCTCACTATATTTTGTACAAAAGTTTGTTGCTGTTTGTTCTAGTTGCTTTCCCCATTGATGATCTGCCTCTCTCTCTATCCACCCCTAGACAGCTAGCAAACCTGACTCACCATTGACTGTTCCAGGACTGACCATTCATGTGTCAGGATTCACAGTGATTCCCTCAGAGGCTCCACTTAGTTGGGGACACCTGTTCCTCATCAGCGTTATCTATGAAGCTGGAAACTAGCTAGGTCTTATCTTCTTCATGAAATTACCAAACATGAAATCCAAGGGCCAAACCAGCAATCTGTGATGTCCAAGTAGCAGTAGCTCAAATTCAAGGAATCCAAGCCACAGCTCCTTTCCATATCCTTTTACTCACTTCTTCATATGCAGTATCATGTTTTTCTCATCATGAATCTTATTTTCTACGGTATGTTTGATTATTCTTGCTCAGTTTCATTAAAAAGAAGAAAAAACTCATTTTAACTCTACAAAATACTCTTCTACAATGTTCATTATTTTAAATTCTTACAATGTATTTCCTTTGTTTAGAATTTCTCCAGACTAAACAGCTCAAATTTTTCTCAGTGGATCATGAAAATATTTGCATGCATCCTCTACTTACTTTTCTAAAAAAGACTCTAAAAAGACATACTTCTATATCTTTCCTTTAATGTATCATTCCTTTGATTTTGTGTGGCCCTCAGTAACACCTGGAAGATACAAAGAATCTGGCAAACACAGTCAAACATTCTGTACATGACTGACCGATACTTTTAGTTACTTCCTTTTCAACAATATCAGGCATTGTTTGGAACTAGGAGTAATTTTACAAACTGAGAAAACACGTTGATTTTTAAGTTGGCAATGCCCTTTTAAGTGATTCCAGTGATTTTCTTTAAGAGATAGTAAAAAAAAAAAACTGATAAAATGCTGCTACTATGAGGTATACTGTCAGGGGATATGACAGTGATGTTTTGAAGAGAAAGCTCAGATAAAGAGGTTTGATGAAGTAGAGCATATTTTCTTTGTTTCTGCTTAATTTGACTCATCAGGGGATATAAATATGACTCTTGGTATCTATGTTCAAAGAAAAAGAGCATAGCAAACTCTTCTCCCCCAAAATAAAACTCAGCTGAGCAAGGACTTCCAAACAGATCTGGAAGCTTTGATAACTGCCTGCTTTTTACCTGAGGTGTGCTTGTCAACCCTACACTTAGATCAATTTCATCCCATTTTAGTTTAATGTGATAAGTAAAAAATGTTTTTTTAAGAGAAATAGTTGAAGGCAGTTTCTGCTTTTATCACAACTGGGCAGCTGATAGCTAATCTCTGGGACATTTTGTCCATAATACAACCACACACAATTTTTTAAGTGTCTCATCAGGACAGACCCAAGAAAAAAGAACAGCAAGTTAATACACATGTCCAGTGCTGTCAGATGCAGAGTAAAGAAGGCTTGTACAGGCTGGAGTTTGTAGAATTTTATTTTTTCCTCCAACACAGGAATGTGATGTTATCTCCTCTCTCCCATGATACAAGTTTGGCTTATGGAGCAAAGAATTCATTCTCATTTGCTATCCTGTTGAGAGGAAGATTCTCAACAATTCTCAAGACAATGTCCGGGACAGAGTAACAACAATGTGTACATCACTGATGATGTAATATAAAACACAGACTACAAGAGTTTTATGGTGTTAAAAAAAAAAAAAAAAAAAAGAAAGAAAGAAAAAAAAAAAGAAGTAGCAATCAATAAAATTTTAAAAATCTAAGGAAAATACCCACTGCAGCCTGAGGAGTTTACTAAAATTAGCTATCATTATTTACTACCAACGTTGCTAATTTGCTGTTGATTAAAAAAAAGTAAATATAGCTAGCAAAAGCAATACACTTAGCAGACCTGGCATGTACTAAAAATAAGAAAATAGGATCAGTGACTATCTAAACAAAATCGTTCACAGGCCATCCATAATCTGAAAATTTTTCACTTATGCTGTTCATTTCTTGATACACGAGGGAGTAGAAAACAAAAAAAAATACAGCAAAAAAGGCTAAATTTATCTGTAATTAGATGTGGCCCGCAGGCTGGAGACTATGCTTTTCAGTGTTTGCTTCCTTTTGTTCTGTTTCTTTACTGTGAAGGTTTTAGAGACTTCCTGACCTAATGCCATGCCTGATTTTCCAAAAGGCCCTTTTTACTTCTCAGCATAAAGGTAACATCTGACTATCGATATCCTGCTTCATTAATTGTGTTATTTTCAGGGGATCACTGCTTTCAAAAACTAACAGATTTGAGCTGAAGGTGTGTTTATCTATGGAAGAGAGAAAACACAGCAGCCACATAAATTTCTCCTGTAAATCCCATGCTTGAGGGCTCGGTGCAAGGACAAGATCACATTTTCAGCTCCATACCTAAGCACTATTTGGTCTTTGGTGAGGACCAAAAAACTTGCCAATTATTGCTAGAGGTGAAATGCTAACCCGTCCTCCAGGAATTAAAAACAGACAGGCAAACATCATTTCATACAGTCCAGTATTTCCCTAGAAAATTATGCAGCTATGCTGATTGAATATTCTCATACCAACCTCATCTTCAAGGAAAGAAATTCTCTTCTCCTGGAAGAATGTCCTTGCAATGGAACAAAGCAAGTGCAAAAAATCCCCTGTACCACTTCTTTCATGTATAGAAACAATGAATGCATAAAATAGAAATGGAGACTAGAAACTTTCTTCAAATTCTCTCAGCCTGTTACTTAATGCCAGCTGAAAAGCCCTGAAACTACACTTGCTGGGATCCACCCTACTGAGAATCCATCGCCTGCAGCCTTCCAGTGGAACAGTCACTGTAACAACTAAATTTTTGAAGTTTATTTGAGAAATCTCTTCAGATATATGGATTGTGGGAACTCAGATTGGCCAAGGCAACGCTTGATGATACCAGAGTCTCTACAATAACTCACACTGGCTTCACCTACAGCTTTGGAGAAAGGAATAGTCAAAGACTAGACTGTTGCTTTTTCTTGCTACCTATAGACCCCCTGCAAAAAAGAGACAAAGAAAGATTTGTGCAAGTGGTGACATTTTTCTATCCAAAAAAAGGAGAACTCTCCCAGACATCCTCTGGCTATACGGAAGCATCCCTAGCAGATGAACAAAATCGTAGAAGGAATTTAAAAGCAGGTACACAGAAAAAAGTTTATGGCCGTCTTGATTCTAATTGTCTCATGCTCAGAAAGTTGACCCTGAATAAGGAAGGCCTATGACTACATCTGCTGATAAATACACTTTTATTTCATTACCTATTTCTTCTGCACCTATTTCTATACTGTTAATTGCCACATTGGGCCTTGAGGCAAGGTGAAATGAGGTCTCTTTACTAGGCTAACATTGCTTTAGCTCACTAACCTCAGTTTCATGGGACACTTCAATATTGCTAATGAACTAAAATAAGGAAAGACAACATGTCTTTATGTCATGAAGGGAATCAAAATGCAAAAGCAATGACATTAATATAATTCATAATCCTGCTGAAACCCAGTATATTTCTGGTAGAAGCTAACAGAATAAAAGAAAACCTAGACATATTGTCCCATTTATAGGATGGACCTTTTTGTCAGTAAATCTAATTTTCCTACCAGAAATTCACATTCCACTATCCTATTTGGGAGGAAAACCTGAATGGAAATAGCCGAGAAATCAGAATATGTTAGCATGTATATATATTTATATATATTTTCAACAACAGCAATAATAGCTAGTCTAGCTATCCAAGTTTCTTCAAAAGTGAATGAAGAGTGAGAAACACTTTCAGCAAGTAATTTATCTCCTTCTAAAATAATTGAGATAGATGTGATTAATCACTTTCTGGTGTAATTTTCTCCTTTCACTGAGTTTAGAAGTCTACCTGGGTAGTTTAAATTGCTTTAGATGGTAACAGTAAGGCAAGATGAATCCTGTCCAACAGGCCTGTGCTTTTGGAAGATATTCTGTTCAGTAAGTGGGTGTTACACCTTTCTGAGTGCACTGTGCCTGCTTTGGGCTCCTCAACAACCCAGGAAGACGCTGACAAACCAGAAAGAATCTAGCGGATTGCAACCATGGTGGTGAAGGGGCTTAAGCATGTGACAGTATGACATTAGAGGAAGCAAAGGGTGTTGTGTTTGTTCAGCCTGAAGAAGAGGAGGTTAAAGGGGGAGGATCTAATCGTATTCTTCAATTACTAAGTGGATGGCTATGGAGAAAATGTCTGGAAAAAGTCAGTATGTTCTTCAAAGTGCACAGTGGAGTAGAGGCAATGCTCACAAGTTGCAGAAAGGGAAATCCCAAATAGAAGGAAAAAAATTGTCCCCAGAGACTGTGCTTAAACACTGGACCTGGCTGCTCAGGAAGGCTGTGGAGTCCAATGAACTCAAAACTCCTATACACAAGGCCCAGAGCTGCTCTGACTGAACAATTATCTGTTCTGTGAGCAGGAGATTTATTATGCCCTCCAAAAGTCCCTCCCAAGAAAGTCTCTTAACTAGTATTTAGAATAACTTCATAGTAGCTGAATGTCATACTAAGTAGAGGTGAAATGGCTGAATTAATGAAAATCAAGGTCAAAAGGTACTACAAATGCATAGAGCTAAGTAATCCCAAACTCTGTCATTTCAGCATGAAAAATTAATTGAATTTACTTTGAAAACTGGGTCAGAGACAAACTGCTTCATGAATAAGGCCCAGTTTATTCTTTACCTCATCAAAATCAGAAGCTCAGTTTATCTAAAAATAATTTGGAAAAAAAAATTGTGCAAATGCCACAGTGAATAAAGTTGGATGTTTGTCGTGGTTTAGGGTCAGGGCAGCCCCTAAGACCCAACAGACGCTCTCTATTAAGCCCCCTCCCTCCCCAAAGGGGAAGAGAAAAGGAATAAGGGAGAGAGACTTAGTGATTAGAAAAGGAAACTAG